>JAAONU010000010.1:22148703-22435122 GCA_012932295.1 Cyclina sinensis
TTACTTAATTTATATTCAGTTTGGATTAAACAAAGAAAAAGAAAAAATAAACAAACAAATTAAAGCATGCGTCCTTTACGCTTAAAGGGAGAAAACTTCAGAAAATTTGTCAATATATACACCAGGTGTATTTAGTCTTGGTGGATACGATTTTAACATGCATGATCTGGTTACCTAGTGCGATGTTTATGCATTAAGACGCAATTACCTTTTCTACTTGACTATTATGCTTTGTCAATGTATACTGACTTGTTTCTACTTGTCATTGAAAAATGTATTCACTGTTTTAATGCAAAGCTTGCGATGACCCAATAAAAACAGAACAAAACTTAGCCTTTGCAGTGTAACTTCTCATAATCATTAATGTTGAAGGAATTGTGAGTCTAGATTTTCTTATTAAAACAAAAATAAAATCAAACAAACAAATCTTTAACGTTATTTATACCATCACGCACGCATTTTGAATACATTATTTTTTATATTTGATGTGCGAACTGATATCTACGATACAAAAAAAGTTATCTAAATTGTTATTTTTATAGCAATCTGCGATGGAAAAATCTCTTGTCTCAGGAAATGTCAGATTTTTTTTTATTTACAAATAAAATATCACAAACGAAAACTGCAGCAAATCAGCCCACTTGCCTTTTTTATAAATTGGCATTTCATAGGGAACATTTTGCTCAACTACTTACAGTCATAATTTAACGAAAATCTCGGAAGCAATTTACACTAAACGCTAACGAACATTGTGTGTAAGTCATACTGTTGTTACGGTACTGTTTACAAACAGAAAATGTTCGGCATGTTTAATTATTGTAATTGCGTTATTAAAAACATGTTTTAATCATTGGTAAATCCGTGACAATCACCTTAAATCAGAAAATCCAGTGCTTGATTTATGAGTTAATAAAATCTTTCATAAAACAGTTGAACAAGGTCACTTCCTTGTTCTTTACTGCGCTTATATCCTTTTGTCATACTGATTTCAAAATATCTGGAATAAATGGAAGACAAAGAAAAGGAACTTAATAATATCTTTAACATTTATGAAATTGAATGTTCTTTTTGAAATGATGAATTTTAAAGATATAACCTTACTTGTAACAATAGTGTTCTTTAACTGGTGCTTTATTAAAAACACAACGTTTGTGGACAAATAAGCTTTTTGCTATTCTTTTATGCCTTTTGATTTAAAATTACACTTATATTTTCAAATATTTCCTATTTTGTCCTCTGTACATATAAACCGTATTCTTATGTTACACGACTGCTTCGGTTATCATTGTTAAAGTAGGTTTTTCACCTGTATTCGATATTAATTTCCTAAAATGCATAGAGAAGAAATTACATCTAATTTTGGCACTTAGCGAAAAAGAGATAGAAGTGAAAGTGCCGTTAATCCAAATTCCTAGTCATGTCATATATACTGCTGAGGTTAGAAAACAATTAAAACGTCATTTTCGATCTTCAAAAACATTGACTTTAATTAGCTTATATCGTACAAACCCGTAGCAACACGCTTTAAGCGCGTTGATTTTCATATCAATAATAATACTACCGACCAAGTATACAATGCACCTTCATTCGGCGGACAAGGAAGTAATAACGTCATTTTAAAGTGTTAAGGGAGTAGTCACTCGTAGTAAATAATATGCGTAACTTAAACTTCAACTTCAACTTATTACTGCCAAAAGTCAATACTGACTATACAAGGCAGGCGCGTGTCAGAAACATTAAGATTATAAAAGATAATTACAAAGAAAAAAGATTTAACTGAAAATCTTACTGAAACATTTCTTTTGAATACTTAAAATCTATAAAACTTGTTTAGTCCACTGATAATAGCTGGCGCAGTTGGGGTATCCTTAATCTCGGTCGGTAATTCGTTCAAGAGTCGTAAAGCCCTTGGGAAGAATGAGTTCATGTGATGTTGTGTTTTTTATTGTGGGATGAGGAATTTGTTGTTTCTTGTGTTTGTAAGGTGATTGTGATCGACATTGACCTGTTTTTTATTATTATTTTGTATAGCATGACCGGGCTGTCATGGATTCGCCTTCGTTCTAAAGTTGGTCATTTTAGTTCCTCAATTATGTTTGTTACATTGCTTGATTTGTGGTAATCATTATGAACGTACCTTGCAGCTGACCTCTGGACCATTTCTATTCTGTGAGAGAGATATTTTTGCCATGGATGCAATATGATTGAACGGTATTCAACCTGTGGTCTTACATATGTTTGTATGCTGCTTCTTTGAGTTGTTTGGTTCGTGTTTTGACATTTCGTCTGATGAGCCTTAAGGTGGTTTTTGCTTTGTTTGTGATATTGTTTATATGGGATGACCAGTTTAGGGTACTACTTAAACTGGTCGTCCCATATAAATATATATTATACATAAAATCAAAATCACAGGGAATTTATCAATCGGCTATGTCTTTAACCATTTTATGACAGTAAAATAAAAACATGAAAAGAAAAAAAAATATTTTTCCAGCTATGAAATACGTTATGATTTGAGAAAAACAGTCTGTGTAAATATTCAATTAAGAGAGGGTACATCTGCTACTTAAAAAAAAAACATTACATTTTGTATTTTGCAGGTAAAAAATCGAATATTGGTTACCAGTGTTGGCTGTTTTCCCGCTTGGGATTTATATCTAGGGAAAATATAAGTATGTCATCAGTGATGCTGTTTGCCAGTATCACCGAAGTTATACGAATTGCAAAAAAGTAAAAATACCTGTCCTTGACTGAAATATGTATTCCATATTTCTTTCCTGTAAGGAATTTGTAAGGTTGGTTTGGTAAATACGTTTTGTCGAGGTTAGTTCTTAAAGAACTTTAAACAGTTTTAACATTCTCTTAAAACTTGAATACTTTACATAAGGATGACTTCAAATTTGATTTAGTGATAGAGAACATTGGAAGGATATATACTGTACAATAAGGTTTGCCCGTTTTATGTATCTCTTTATCACTCCTTTGTAAAGCAAAATATCTTAATATTGTGTTCGTACATCTAAGTTACAGATAAATCATTGACAAATAGCAGTAGCACCATACATTTGATAGAATGTCAGAATGTTGGGAATCGTGTTATCCTAAACCTAAAGGTCATCATGTTTGGCCAGTGTCATTATGACATAGTCAATGAGAATAGTTTTTTCTCGGGTTAGTAAACTACTAAAATGCACTTACCCCTGTTCTCACTTTTGTTAGAGGGGTCCTTACGAAATTTCCAGTTATGAAAGTTGGCAAATTGGAGACAAAGTACTAGTAAGTGTAAGTATGAAATTATTTATGTTATAAAAGAAAACCTTATGCAGCTGGTTGAAAATGTACTTTAGGAATGTACAAGAATGAGACCTGAGAACTGAAATACTACATTAAATTTGGCGCACTTAAAAATATTAATGATTTTTTAAAGACGGAAAGACGGAAAGTGGTAAAGCAGTCCACATTTGTGCAGTTATTGGATTTGAACTACGGGGAAAAAGCTATGAATGGAAAAGTTTAAAAAAGATTGGTTTAAAATGGTCAAAATTTAAAACTGATACTAGTGACAAATTCAAGAAAGCTACAACAATTTCTCTGTCGTAGATGTTTCTAGGGTTTATATAAAATAAAACATATAATGCACTTTCTTAAGAAAATATTTAATTGAACTTTAACCAGAGGGTCATGATGCCCCTGAAGCGCTCACATAGGTATAACAGCTGAGAAAAGCAAATGCATGAATTTAGTTTAATGTATTTATCAGCAAACTAAAAACAACTGAAAAAGAGGCATACTTTTAATAATTATTAAGATGGTCCCAGGTCCAGAGATTGAACATGCTTCGTACAGGTCCACTGGAAAATGCTTCATTCTTAATTTCAGAAGTCTTGACCTTGCAGTTTCTTATGTATTCCTTCTTCAGAACACAACTGTTGCTGTGTTTTTGTTAACATTTGTATTACACTTCTTCCTGTTTGTTTGCTGAAAGATACTGCTGAAAGATACTGTCACATGTGCAACATGCGTAACATTGCGTTTCAAATGAGAGGCACGGACTGTTCTTCTTCAAAACCCAGAACTGCTTCAGAACACTATTGTTATAGATGCAGATTGTATTGTTTAATTTTGTATTATTCGCCCCTTATATATTTTTTTTTGTTTCCTGAAAGTTACTGTAACATGTGTAGCACGCGTTTCATTGCGTTTTGCATTTTTATTTTGTGTACTTATTGCACACTGTTTTTCTTACCATTTTTTCTTCTATAGCAAATACAATTTGTTATAATGTAAAGGCCTTTTTTAAAAGCAGCACCTTATGTAAAAGATTTTATTGAAATAATGCGTTTAGCTAACCGTTAGAACAGTTAAAATAGTTAGTTTGTCATTATCCCACCTATCTTAAAATGCCATGACGATAGAAAAAAAAACAACAAATATATGTTGTGACATCAACTTAGTTAAAATTACTGAAGCGTCCTTATTTTTTATTACTATTTTTTCATTTGTTTGTTCTTCTTTTTTTTGCACCTCCAAGAAAGCTTTAAGTACTCAAACAAGCTAAGTATTTAAAAAAAAAACAATTTCTGATCGGTCATCTTAGATGCCTTAGCAGCATGAAACAATTAAGTTGATTAACCATGGAATTTTAAACATTAATAACAGTTGTACAGAAAAAAATATCAGAATTATTCAAGACAAACATTTTATCATGTTGATTTTAATCTAAGAAGTGGCATATACACGGGGCAATAATATGTACTGTCTCAAGTTTTTAATATGAAACTATTTTGTTGTTCAATGTCACAGTGGCATTAACATAGTAGCTTTACACCCAAAACATAATACTGATCATCTTCCGTGAATTGAATTAATAAAAAAGGTCATGTTCAATCATGTTTGGCATGAGCCTTCTATAGATGTTCATCAGAAAATGTTATGCTTTGCAATGCCATTCTAACATCTGCTCTGATGACTAAAATGGTGTTACCCACTGGCAATGTCAATCAGGTTTATCAAATAAGAAGAAACGTGGCTAAAGCATTCATAAGTGATTTTTTTGGTAATGATTATGATGTATGGTGTCACAATGGCGTTGAGCTTTGACCTGGTATTCTAAAAATATCAGTAGTCATCTGCTGATTATGATCAATCTTTATTCCAAGTTTGCAAGCAAAAGACTAAGCGTTCTTCACATATTTATCTGAAACTGTTTTTGTTTGTGTGTATGCACAAACAGTTCTACAGTTATGAACATATTATGTACTGGATGGGGACCCACACAAGCGCAGGGTAAGAGAATCTACATATTTGCATTAGGAAGACATTTATGCACCGAGAGAAGGACATGATCTAATTTATATGTAAACTGACTAATCTACTTCCTTTTATAATGTTTTCGATTTCCGGAATGTTCAGAAAGGCGTGTAAATTAGATTAGTGAACCGCCGCAACAAGTTCAAATGATTTTACACGGAAAAGTTTCCTAAACATCCAGTTGTATTATACTTCAACAACAGGCTTGACCATGTTTATAACTTTAATTAAGTACCACGGACGTATAAAACATGCAGATACATTTTTCAATGTATTCAATATCTCATGATTCGTAGACTTATCGTTGTGCCACCTTGGTGACTTTTCAACAAGCTTGTGCCACCCTCTTTAAAGACATATTTCACAAGACAGTCTGAAGGACAGACATATGCCTTGGTGACAGATTGGCACGACCAGTTTCATGAAATTGCTTCGTTGTGTTTAAAAGTTATGGAGCAGCCAAAAAATGCACGGCCTAAACCTTTGAACACCGTTGGTGACAGTGACCTTGAGCCGGAACGGTTGAACCATAGGTTCTCCCCGCTCCCTCCCTCCTCCCTTTCCAGCTTAAGATTATATAATGTCCTAAATCATGATTAGGATCATTTTCAAAAAATCAGGGGAAACAACACTTATATTAATTTTACAATGATTTCACATAAGTACCATCACTTATTTGGCTTGCGGCTCAATGTCGCTCAAACCTTTGACCTCCACTTGTGACCTTGGCCTTGACCCAGCCAGATTGATACATAGGTTTTCCACATTGCCTTGACTGGATGATCATTTTACCAAAATTTCTTGACATTCCTTCCAGCGGTTTAGAAGTTAAGGAGCAGAACCGAAATCCAGATGCACACACACACATGAAGAAACGGACGCACTAATACCATTCCTATATCCCCCTATCGCTACGCTGCGGGAGATAATATGGATCAAATTTTAGCAGTTGATGTATTCCTACAATCCATTAGCATGTAAACTACCTTCTTGAAGTTAGTTTGAGTGTAATACGCAGTTGAAATACGTTCTGTAATATGACTTCCCCCCCAACTTCTCTGAAGGATACATGGCCTGCATCATTTTAAAAGAAAACAGCTGCTCTTTTTAACATATTTCTAATGAGTTAAACTAGAGTGACGCGAGGAGGGGTATCAAAACGTTCACGGACTGGTCCATTGAATCGTCCATGCATCGAATGATTTTGGATGGAACCATCATCAAAGATCCGTTCCCTTTGTTCTCCCACTGAATGCTTGTTAGCTGTTGGACTGATAAAACCTAAATCATATTGCAGTAGATTTGAAGCAAGGGAGACAAGTGACGAAATGTTCATTCGTTGTTCGCTTAAACGCGAACGATCGACATCAACATGTAGTTTTCATTGCTGGCTTGAATAATCGGATGAAATTGAGGAGTACATTGTAACGAAAAATATCTGTGTATGATGAATATGTGAATATTTTATTACAAAATGAATGAAATGTTTACTGATTAATGTGGTATCGTTGACAATATCTTAAATAATATGTTTTTCAAAACTTGTATAAAACGTTTAAAAAATCTTTAGGTTTGAGCTTTTTCATGAAAGTATCAATGTCATAGGTTTAAAAAACATTTCAATATCGTTTTTATCTAATTTCACCATGACTATGACAGTGAGTTTTGAAAGCATCCATAACTTCATACAGCAATTTTGTTTGTTTCGTTTTCTTGTAGCCTATACCCTAGCTTATGCATCTTTAGTGATGACGTTTGAACTACATGTATATAACTTTATAAGTATTTTATATGAACCATGGCTAAACAACACCAGACAATTCTATCACATATAACAACGCAACTTGATTACTAATAGTGCTATTTTTATTGAGTAGCTTTGATATTTCTATTTAGGTCATTTTATAAATCTTTAGGCGTAAGAAACAAAAGTCAGGAAACTAAATATCCTGTATCAAACTCCTTGCAGTAGTTATTTTCAATACCGTTATCACTGCCACCAGGCATGTCACATGACGGTTTTGCAAGATAATAAACAAGTTTTGTTTTTCTTTTCATTTTCTTACATCCACACACCTTGAAATAATTAGAGTTGATCAAAACAATAACAAGTTATAAAGATAACATAAAAAACAATGTGTACATGTACATCTGTTAATTTATAGCCTAAATACATGAGGCATTCGTTACCGATAAATCAGGGAAGTTACTCTGAAAGTATACATTCAAGTTAAGTTGTAGCTGTCCTAATTGATTATTTGTCGTATTTATTTTCTTATTTGCGATAAGTTATTGGGTATTGTATTTTTTCTCGTTTCCACAATTTACGATGTGTAATGAGGCATATCATTGAATCTAGAGCGTTCACTTATCTTTGTCATTAAAGTCAATTTGAATGATTTAAACCTGATAAATTTATAATAGCCTCTATGTAGAGAGTTTATCACAGTTGGAAACTTTCAAGTGTCTTAAAGCCTTAATATTTTTATTGGACATATGTTCTACTTTTATATATCAACTATTTTTCATTCTGTATTGTATCTTTTTTATTTGTAAGATGAGTTCCTTTTATCATCAAACAGGTGAATCTGAATCATTAACTTTAATCAAGTGTGTTACAGAATCATGCAAAATGTAAATGTTACTTGCACACAGTGACAATATTACATTTAGATAAACTGCAACTCTCATACACATGTTTTTCTGTTGTTTTGTTTGTCTTTCAGGACATGTCAAAAGATATTTCAGAAACACTGATCTTTATTAAATGAGAAAAAACCAACATTAAAAAGCAATTTATTTATCTTAAGCCATATAAATCTAGTATAAAAAGCCTTAGAGGAAAATTTCTTTTAAATGATAAAATCACAAACTAAATGCATCCTGTAATTAGAAAGTAAAGTCATTTTGCATAATCAGTTACAAAATCAATGGAAGAAGAAGAAGAGAAAGTCATTTTAATATAAAGTCAATGTGTTTGCTTATAAAAATGATATGCACGTTTAAATAAAACACTTTGAAATTAACAAACATGTTGAAAAGTCCCAGGATCACACTGATTATACTAAATTTATAGAAAACAAATCTAACATGATAATGATCGAACCCTGATGTATTTGCACAATTGCAATTTTGACACACGCCTTTAATTTGTTTTTAAATCACTTCCTCCAAAAAAGCCTTCTGTGTTTCCTTTTGTCTTTTTTTGTTTTTGTTTTTGTTTTTTTTTGTTTTACAAGATCATTGCACTATATTTCTTACATGTTCATTTGGTTAGGAAGGCTTTTGGTACCAATAAAAACATTTCAACTGCTAAGACATCTTTCCCATTACATAAAAAATATTTTTAGTAGTTATCCTGGGACTTTCAGTGTGTAAAAAGTGCACCTTTTGTTAAAATTAAGAAAATAGTTAAATCTCTATGCGTGTTCGGCAAAATAACCTAGCGCTATCAAAACGCGCACATTACACTATCAAAATAAATAACGATTTAAATGTTTAATCTATCATCACTAACTAATTTCATTTTCTGTAAACAGTTCTTGCTACTGCTGGCGTCAGGGACGTCTGGCTCGATTGGGCATCACGTATATCTCTGTGTGAGAAGATAGATCATTATCAAGTATCGCAATGACAATATTTTTGCATGTTTCCAGTAATGCCATATAAGGTTAAATACTGAACATTGTGAGTACTAGAGTCGCTCACGTTTCTTATATTGATATGCAGGCTTTAATAGTGACACAAAATAATGATAGTATGCATTAGCTGCGTTACTTCGCTTCTAAGCGCGAGATTCATATTTACTTTTAAGTCTAGCCCTTCGCTCCTTGATTCCCGTGTGTCCAACTTCCATTTAACATTTAAGAGTATATCCTGCAAACCTACACAAAGGTACCTACGTCAGCTTACGGTCTTTTACTGGGAAACTTTTCTTTGTCATCACTCATTTTTTCCAAAAGGTTGAAAATCGTACTTCAGTACGTATCCATATGGTGGCATATGTGTGACATATGTAGTTTCTATTTATTATGTCATGGTATTGAGATAACTAAGTTGTGGTAAGGAGATATTAAGTTGTGGTAACGATATAATATGTAATGGTAACGAAATATTAAAGTCGTTTAATGAGATATTGAGTCGTAGTAATGAGATTTAAATGAGTTGTAACGAGATATTAAGTCAAGGTAAAGAGATAATTAAGTCGTAGTAGCGAGATAATGCCACTACTTAATTACTAAGTATTTCGTGACCACAACATAATATTTCTTGATTTTGAAACATCATCTAATCACAACGACGGAATTATCTTGTTACCAGGACATATTATCTCGCATCGTCGGATACCCACGGCCGATCCATTAACTTTTATCAACCGTGGGATTTTTGACGCTATCTAGTCGATAAGAGGTGTGTCAAAGACAGGTATTTCATTGGTTCCCTCACGATTTCCTGCGGCAATTAAAACCAATCAAATGGCTCGTTCTATACAACATTCGGTATTACAGACAAGATGGCGGCAACCATAGTCGACATGTTTAATTCTGTTTGTGAAAAGTTCAAAATTGAAAATGTGGGCGAAATGTTAATACTAGGTTAAATATCACTATAGCGGTCTTTGCTTGTCGAAGAATTGAGTTGGCGATATTTTTTGCCTTTTATATTGGCAAGACACGCGAAACATGTTTTCGCCATGGGCGCAGCCATTATGTTTCTGAAAGTTTTCTACCCTCTCCGTTGAAGAGTATCAGTTTTGTTAAACGCGATATCATTGGTCAATATTTTAGGCAATGATTGCTATATATCGACGCAAATTGATTCATTTTTCCCACGGTTTGATTAATGTAATAATCAACCGTGGGTATCCGACGATGATTATCTCGTTATTACGACTAAATATCACATAACCAAGACTTTATAACTGGTTACCACGTAATAAATAACAATTACACATATCCAATCTGTGCCAACGTTTATCCGTTAAGCAAATATTAAATAAATTTAATGAAGTTTTACAAAAATACATAACCTACTGCTGTCTAACAATTAGGTTAGATCAAACGTGCAAACAAGATTTAAAAGATAAACCGTTAATGTCCACAAGGAATTCAAGCGATCCAATGATTTTTATAATCATAATTAGCACACACAAACTCCCCCAGACCAATGTCAATGTAACTTTTCCCTACTTATCTTGCCTATGAAATTACTGGCAGTTTAATGTGATGTAACTAGATCTTCCATTGTTTCTTCACTTTAAGAGTCCGAATGACATACAAATGATTGGGGGATCATAAACAAATATTATAAGTTATGGCCTCCCGTTACTGTGTCGTGTGACATAATTTTAGTATTTGTGATTTAACCTGAAGACCCTTTATCAGTTTTCAAAAAATTAAACACGACTGCTTTATCTGAACTATTTTGTTTTCCTTTAGGGCAGCCCAAGTACACAATCACAACCATTATAATAACTCCGGCCAGAACTGAATTGCGATTATTCCACTAAGCATTGCAGGTGATAAACCAACCGTTTCGTCATCGTCGCAAGGAACTGCAATATATATAATATATATAATAAAACAGAATCAGAATAAAAATCAAAACGACCAAGCAATGTTGCATCATGGCATTGTGAGTTCTAGAAAGTTTGATCACTTCAAATTCTCATTTAAAGAGTTATACAAACATATTAAATGTAAATGGCATTGAAAGAATCTTTATCCGGTGTCAAGACAACAGTAAAATATTCTTAGTAGAACAGGTAAACTGAACGTATTAATATGTATTTCATTAAACTTTGATCGTGAATTGCTTTCTTTCTTTTAATAAATAAAAGCCCAATTTACAAACTGAATGTGACTGTAAATTTTGAATACGTTTTTTACATCTTAACGGATGATTACAAAAAGTGTATGCTGTAAAATGAGTGCAAGGTCTCTTATCAGAGAAAACAGTTGTTAAGGAAAAATAAAACGTTTATTTCAATCTAATGTACGTATATAAGAAAATTGATAGATTAAACTTTTTTTTTCGTTCAATCGTAATAAAAAAGCACGAACACATTAGCCTTTATCTTATAAAAATGGTGACTTATTTATGGTTCAATGAAGACAAAATTAACACAAAAAAAGTTTCGTAAAATCGCTGTTTAAAAAAAGCTAAATATTGTAAAAACAGGAAAGCCTTCTTTTAAAACTTGAATAAAGGCACGAAATAACAACTCCATCTGTTTATGATTAAGAAGGACTAACCTGGAAAAGTTACTAAAAGAAGCTTGTTTAACAAACTTACATATTTAACATCAACAAAAAACAACAACAAATTGAAATGTCCAGGTGTATAAAAGCTCACGCAATTAACACCTCTATTACCCTCGCAACATTTGACGGAGTGGCGTGTGGGACACCTTTTCTCACCTCTTCTTCTCTTCCAAAACGTTTGTTTGGTGTTAATTTACTTCTTTTCATAATGGAAATACATTGTAAATACTTTTCTGGAAAAGTATTCTTTTCACATTTATTATTTCATACACGAAAGATATAAGTATAAAGCGTTTGCAGAGGACAGAAAAAGAAGACCTGTGACAGCCAGACTTTTCTTGTCTGGACAACAGTGATTTGTCAGATATCCCTTAAAACCTAGTTATCCTGTTTGTATAGAATAAACGTATACGATATTACATTGTCTGCAAAGATTTACTTAGCTTATTCCATTTCTTCTTTTGGCATCACCTTAGATTTCAAGATCACCAGAAACATTTGATATTACAGATCAGAACATGCCTTGCTCGAAATCACCTTTTACCAATTTAAATGGTTCTTTAAAGCTATTGGATGTGGCATCAAGTCATTCTTTGAAGATTAATTTCTAGAGGAAAAACGATTATTTAAGTGAGGAAATATTTTGTTGCAATCACGTTACTAAGCTTAGTAAACTAATGTAATTAAAGACTGTTTTGACACACTTGCGTAAAACATACGTCAGCCTAACTTATGCACATTTCTGAGTAATCTTTGCAAAGGTAACAAACTTCGAGGACACTTGCCTGCATTTCCACTATCATAAACATTGAAATATAAGTATAGAGTTGTCCCCTCTTGTGTTTTATTCATACTTTACTGGTTATTTTGATGTATTCTTATACTCTTTTTTCAGTCCCTTTACTTTACAATGATTCAGCACGTAGAAAGAACCTTAGTTGTAGTGCTTTTTGAGCGTGGACCGGAAGCGCGCTATATTATGTATTATGTAGGCTATGACGTCACTTGAATTTTTTATTTAACTTTTGGTAGCTTTTCATGCAATGGTGTCCCTACAGCGCATTAAATGGAACAGGGTAAGATCAAATTAAAACTTTCAATATTATGGTTGGCTTCTGTCAAAATGCCACCACCTAGACCTAGACAACTTCCACTCATTTGTTCTTATGACAACCCGTTGCAAGTGTAAGGTTTGTGGACCATAGAACCTGGTTTAAACCCACAGTGGCAAATGTTTGCCTCTGATTGTCTCAATTCGGTAACCCATCGGGTTCTAATTTTCGTTGATTGTTTGTGGTATTCTTTTTTAATTGATTCATAGATAAATTTATACTATCTTTTCGTCTACTTTTTGACTGTGTAGGTAGGCAGTGTTTTTTGACTCTATTTTTTCCTGATATGCTTTTTATCCACTTTTTTGATGTTTAATGCTATCAATAATGAACTATTCTAAGACAATGTAATGAGGTGAAAAATTATGGTTGAAAGCACATGTAACAAAAAGTTACGACAAAGTTAGAAAACTACCATTTTGAATGCCTTTCATCGCCGAGTAAAAATATTGATGAAAAGTTCGTAAAACATAGTCTCGTATTAGTAACAATATCATTTGTCATTCCATAAACACTTTATATTGATTTAGGTTTCAAGATATTCTGCTTACACCCTTAATTAATTGAGTCTACGTAAACCGTTTCTAACTTGTAGAAACGCATAATGGCAATTTATAAAAGATCCGACTTCGCAGATTTCGTATATTTTTGTTTCGAAAATACGACATCGAGTTAAATACATCGAGCTGTCACTGCTTTTTTATAAAAGAAAGAAAGAAAGAAAGAAAAAAGAAAGAAAGAAAAAAATTGAATTTCGCTCTTACAAGACAAACCAGATCAATTAATTCGAATACAATATAATTTCCAAAAGGAAAGTCATTTGTTACTGAAAGCAACCTAAAATTCACTGGAACTGGTCTGTTGAAGTATCAGTTACAATCGACTGCTTTTTGCTATAAATGTTATTGTCAGAAAGATAACGTATCCTGATATCTAAGATACAGTTTTTTCATTGATAAGCAAAATAATGAAACTTTAAGTTGTAGAAAAAGGAAAACCTATTCCATATGGTTTCGCGGCAACCGCTACCTAATCAATTTTGTAAAACCTACACATATTATCAAAACAGCTAACACATTCAAGTTTTGCTTCAGTTGCAATTTCAGTCATTTTGGCTTTAATGATATCCTCATCAAAGCAATGATGAGAGTCAACAGCTTAAGTTCTGAATAACAGTGGTTGAAATAATTTTATTTTAATACGCCTGTCGAAGACGGGACGTATTATGGGATCACTCATGGCGGGCAGACGGGCGGCGCCTAATGTTTGTCCGGAGCATAACTCCTTCACTGTCAAAGCTACTGACTTGAAACTTCAAAGGTGGATATGTCTCATTAAGACAGAGCGCAGTGCACAAGAACTACACACTGCATTTCATTGAGTTATTCCCCTTTATTTTATTGTCTTGTCCGGAGCATAACTGAAATACCATCAAAGCTATTGACTTGAAACTTCATAGGTGGATAGATCTCATTGAGACGGATTGCGCTGCACAAGAATGTTTACTCTGCACTTCATGATTTAAGAGTTTTCCCTTTGTTTAGTTTTCTTTTCCGGTGCATAACTCCTACATAAGCAAAGCTATTGATTTGAAACTTAATACATGGATAGGTCTTATTGAGTCAAAGTGCAATACACACCCAGAAGGCTGTACTGTCTTGTGTTTTATATATGACTGGTGAGTGGTAAGGACTTAATAAAACAACGTGTTCTTAGATTATTTCTTATATATATTTACTAACACTACATTATATCTAAACTGGTTAACATATTAATCCAAACTCTGTGACTACTTGACTCATTCTGCTATCAGAGAGTACAAAGATGCTGCATTATAATAAGGCGGGGCTAATTATAAATGACAGGTATAGAATTACAAAGATATAGACACTACATCCCCTCTCAACTCAGATTGAAAATTAATTGTTTTGAAGATAACAAAATCAAAGGCATTTTCTGTCAATGAACAATGTTTACAATCTTCTGCTTAGCACAAACTACCATATGTTTTTAACATTTGTCCTGAGAAAAGTTCAACTGCATTTACACTTGGATAAACAGGTAGAGAATTAACCAGTGCTTGATAAAGTCTTAATGGCTATCAATTGTAACAACAAAAGTCCCAAAAGTAATAAATTAATTAACTGCTCATTCAAATTCTCATGATCTGATACATAAATGTCCGTTAAAGTCTGGAATGAAAATCCACAGATCATTTTGCATAAAATATTACTGTAGGTTCAAAGATAAACTAATTGTTCATTAAAGTATGGAACAAAGAAATTATCTGTTCTAAAAAAGTATTTACAATATAGTACATGATTATCACTTTCAAGGTGATTCGTCCCTGCACGTGTATAAATCCACGAATATATACAAATTGTTTCATCCTCTTCTTTTGTAGAAAAAAAAAAATATTTTTTTTTTTTTGCAGTGTGTTATTATGACATTGATTTCATTTCACAGATATTATTATGCAACACTATTTTTTTTGGATAAATTTCACAAATAAATTCTTCTTTGCATATTTTGCTTGAGTGACTATTATGTAACTTGTTAACGAAATTTACACGAAATTTGTCTCTTAGTACTTTAACACACAAAGTCTTTCAAATATTCCGGTGGTCTTATGTTTCTTGTAGATCTGCGCGGCATTACAGTAAAATCTTGTTCTGTAAAAGTATTTGATTGTGTTGATTTTTCTGTTCTTGGCTGAACTGTTTTATTTTCAGTCGTTGGTGATGTTGCGTTTTCCGGTCTGATCTCTGGTGTAATGTTTTGTTTAGGTATTTGTTTGAAGTGCGAAGAATTTCGAGTTATTTGTTTATCATCACGTCTTGCAGTTACCATCGTTCCATTTTTAGAGTTTACTTCATATGGTACTGGATCAAAAGGAGTTGTAAGCTTATTACGTTTTTCTTGCTTAACTAGCACACGATTTCCTTTCTTGAGGTTTGATTTCTCGGCATTTCTTCGTTTGTCAGCATAACTTTTCATCTTTTGTTTTGACGAAGCGTCTTGTTTTCTAGCTTCTGCGTCTATTTTTGATGTCTGCTTTGCTGGTATGCTTGGTATTTTAATGTTTATTGTTCTTCCGTAGAAAAGTTCTGCAGGAGTCTGACCTGTGCTGGCATGTGGGGTAGCTCTGTAGTTTCTGAGATATGAATACATAACTTGTTTCCAAGAGGTATGTTGCGTATGTGCAGCTCTAATGGCTTTTCCTATGGATCTCATGAAACGTTCGCATTCAGCATAAGCTTGTGGCCATAACGGAGTAATTTTCCTATGTTTGAATCCTAGGTAGTCTGCAAATTGTTTAAGTTCATAAGAATTCATTGGAGTGCCATTGTCAGATTTAAGTGTCTTTGGTATTCCAACTTCTGAGAAAATTTTGTCAAGTATAGGAATAACAGTTCTGCCACAAATTGAGCTTATGACTTCGACAAATGGGAACATTGAGTACTCATCAATAAGTACTTGTAGGTATTTTCCATCTGGAAAAGGACTGCAAAAATCCATACTAACTTCCTGAAACGCGTATTCTGGCATTTTGCTAATGTTCAAAAGTTCTTGCTTTTGTCTGTTTGTTGCTGCCAAACACGGTATGCATCTTTTGCATGTTTCTTCAACCATCTTATCTATCCCTGGGAAATACACTTTTTCCCTGAGGAGTTGTTTCGTGCGAAAAATACCCTGATGTCCCTCATGTGCAATTTCAATAACCTTAAGTTGCAATGACTTCGGAATGACGATTTTTGTTTTATGATGTAAAATTTCACCATCATCTAGAGTAACTACGGTAAGATCATTCTTACAACGCCAAAATGTGTCTAGGGAATTGTTAATGTTCGAATAGTTCCATTTGCCTGATCTGACGTTATTTATGACGTTTTGAAGGTCAGTGTCCTTGGCTGTTGCTTGAATTATCTCTTGCATAGTCATAGCGTTTGGAATGTCATGATTTGCTAAGAATGACACATATTCTTCAGCAATAGTTGACATCGCATTACTTTTTCCAAGCTGTGGATGTCTGCTTAGGTAATCAGACATATTTGATTCACCTGGCTTGTATATGACCTTGAAATTGTATGTCAGTAAGCGCATTCTCCAACGTTCTAGTCTTGCAGGTGGCTTTGACCTTGGATTGTTATGGATATGTTCAAGAGCTTTTGCATCACTAATCAGTGTAAATTTATGTCCAAATAAGTAAATATGCCAGTGCTCTATAGCCCAAACGATTGCTAGATTTTCCTTTTCAGTTTGAGTATCTTGTTTCGACCTCTGTTAGCGATTTACTTGCATAGTACACAACTTTTCCATTTTGTAGCATCACGGCTGCGACTCCAACTGGACTTGCATCTACTATTACTTCAGTTTCCTTCTGTGGGTCAAAGTATGTCATTACTGTGTCACTGCTAAGTACAGTTTTCAGTTTTTGAAACGAAGCTTCTTGTTCGTTTTCCCATGACCATTTAGCATTTTTCTTGGTCAGTCTTCGCAAAGGCTCTGTTATAGTGGAATAATTTTGTATAAAGCGCGATACATAGTTCGTCATGGCAAGAAAACTTCTGACTTCCGATACATTTTTGGGTGCTTGTGTGTTTTTGATCGTTTCTAATTTCTTTGGATCTGCTGACATGCCTGATTCTCCAAATACGTAACCAAAAAATTCTAGCTTTCTCTTGTTGAATTCACATTTTTGTTTATTTAGCGTGAGATTCTTCTGCTGAAGTCTTTGTAGGACTTCTTCGAGTCTTTTGTCATGCTCTTCTTGTGTCTTTGCAAACACGATTACGTCATCGCTTATGTTTCTTACGCCTTCTAGCCCTTCGAGTGCTGTGCGTAGTACATTCGAAAGATTTCTGCTGCACTGTTGATACCAAAACTTAGACGTTTGTATCTGCGAAGCCCTACATGTGTTGTGAAAGTAGTGATGTTTCGTGATTTCTCAGAAGGTTCTAGCTGGTGATAACCTTGGTTCAAGTCTAATTTTGACAATATGCGAGCTCCATTCAGATCAAGTATCATATCGTCTATGGTTGGTATTATGTGTCGAGTTCTTTTTATGGCTTGATTCGGTTGATTCATGTCCACACAGATTCTTATCACATTGGTTTTGCTTTTAGGTTTTGGTGCGATAACTATTGGTGAAACCCAGTCTGTAGGTCCTTCTACCTTTTCAATGATGTCTCTCTAAACGAGCAAGTTCATCCTCAACTTGTTGTCTAAGATGAAATGGTATTCGTGTATGTGGTTGTGTCACAGGTTGTACGTTTGAGTCAATGTGCAATTCCACCTTGGTGTCTTTCATCTTGCCGATTCCAGTGAAAACTGTTTTGTATTTGTCGCAGAGCTCATTGACCTTGCCTGTATTGAGAGTGTTGATTTCAGGTATGACTTGAAGATCTACAGATGTTGAATATGATAATAAGTTTCCACTTTGACCTTTGGCTATGAATATAGGCGCTGTAACAATCTTGTTTTCCGTTTCTATTGTTGCTTGAAATTTGCCTAATATTTTGACTGAAGTTGCACCATATGCATAAACTTTTGTGTCTGTTTTGCTGAGTTTGATTTTGCTTTTGAGCTTATTGTATGTCTGTTCATCTATGACATTTATTGACGAGCCTGTGTCGATGAGAACCTTCAATGGATGACCATTTACGTGAACTTGAATTTTCGGTCTCTGTGATTGAACTGAATTTATGTTTTCACACGACAATATAAATGAATAGTTGGTTTCTGCTTGGATATTGTCATTTTCGTTTTCGCTTTGGCTGTTGTCATCACTGTTTAAATTATAAACCACTTTGTTTATCTTTTTTGAACGGCACACCCTTTCAAAGTGATTTTTCTTATTGCAATAGGTACATGTTTTTCCTGCTGCTGGGCATCTGGTGCCTCTCTTGTGCGGAAAGTCATATCCACAGTATCTGCATTGTATTTTCTTTCTTCTGGACGTATCGACTGTTTGCCTCTGTTGACGTGTCTTGGTGGTCTTTTTTGAGTAAGTCATTCTTGTAGACTTCAATGCATATGATTCCTGTTTTGTTGGATTTTCTATTTCTGATGCTTGCTTGACAGACAGTTCCAAGGCTCTAGCTTCTTGTATCAGGCTATCCAGTGACATGTCTGCTTTAAGTGTTTTTCTTCTTAGTCTTGTAGATTTACAGCCTTGAATTATTTGCGTCTTGATTTCTCTGTTTCTGTCATTAAATTCACAGTTCTCAGACAGTTTTCTTAGACGGGTGTAGAAACTGTCCACAGATTCGTCACTGTTTTGCTTGGCTTGTCTGAATTTGTAGACATCATATTCTATACATTTCTTTGGACTGAAGTATTCTGTGAGCTTTTTTACAGCTGTTGTGTAGTCATCCCCTGTGTCTTGGAGTGTGTCGAATATGTTGTTGACTTCTTCGCCAGCATAATGTAAAAGCAGTGCACGTTGTCGCTTTGTGTTTTTAATGTCCAGCCCTATGAGTAGGTTATCTAGCCTACTACACCACTTTTTCCAACGAGTGTCAACTGCTGCCTCACTAACACTGAAGCTTAGAAACACTGGTAATCCTTGTGCCATTTTATCATTGAAACATCAGTATTCTTAATGAATCAATAAAGTTGTTATGCCACTGTATTATCCAGCAAAGTGTTTTAAACTTTTATAATTCCAACTTGTGTGTGTCAGTTCCGCAGTTAATTCCAAAGAAATTTAGTTAATCCATTAACACTTTAAAATCCATTTATTATCTCGTCGCCATTGTACTGTCTTGTGTTTTATATATGACTTGTGAGTGGTAAGGACTTAATAAAACAACGTGTTCTTAGATTACGTTTATTTCTTATATATATTTACTAACACTACATTATATCTAAACTGGTTAACATATTAATCCAAACTCTGTGACTACTTGACTCATTCTGCTATCAGAGAGTACAAAGATGCTGCATTATAATAAAGCGGGGCTAATTATAAATGACAAGTATAAAATTACAAAGATATAGACACTACAATGGCTAGTTCTCATTGAGACTGAATGCCATTCACAAGCACCGTCACTGTACACTTCATGATTTTAGAGTTATTTTCCTTTTTTCAATTTTCGTACTTGATGTTTGTCTGGACCGTACTACATTATCAAAACTATTGACTTGAAACTTCATAGGTGGATAGATGTTATTTAAACGAATTGCGCAGTTGACGGGCGTATTTTGCTCCGCATTGGGGCGCTCTTGTTTTACACTGATATTAGAGACTAGTTGAATAAACTGTTTGTATTCTGGTAACAAACTTTTTTTAATTAAGATAATTTGGTATAGACTAGTAAGGTTAACTATTGTTGGGACAATAGAGTATGTCTTATTACATGCTTTCATATTAATAACCAGAATTTCTTTGACTAGGCGATTCTTATTCATGTTATGACTCGCCTAAACTTCCTTATCTTAAATGTTATGTTTGTATATAATACGATGATTGTCTGTATATATATAGGTTGTCTTTCTATTACCCATCTTTTGGTGTCTACCATGTACAGACATTTAAATTTAATTTCTCAGTGACATATAATTTCATTACGTTAAGTAGAAACAATTTTGCGCTAACGCCTGGATGATTAACACTTCAAGTAAAAGATGTAAGACCAAATGTGATTAGGACTAGGGCAAAGTGTACAATGACTTAAAATTAACTTTATAAAGGCACTAAATTGCCATTTTCTGTTCCGTTGTTCTTAACAGGAATAACGGGATTAAATTAAATTTTAGTTTAATATAAAGCCCACTAACTGATTTAGTAAATATTCATTTTAAGCATTAATTGTTTGTTTATATCATTGTCTTTTAAAAAATTTACACCCTGGTTATTTGAAGTAAAAGAATTTGTTTTAGTGATTTCATGAAATGATGAAGACAAGCTAACACAGCAAAGTGTCTTATTCAATTGTTTGTAAACAATTGCAATTTCTTCAAACGTTACTCAAACTAAGAAAACAGGGTAATACCTACACTTCTGTTATAGCTTGGCACGATTAGCAAAACCAAATCATTGCATTTAAATTGGTTAGAAATATGGTATGAACATAAATCGTTCTTTTTTCTGTAAAAAGTCTGAATGAACTGTCAAGTATCTGTTTCACATTAAGAACTAACACGCCACTGATTGATGCAAGCAAAATACGATTCAGTAGCATCTGTGCATGCTTGGTATTTATTGGTATTAAACACGATACTTCTTTCGACGAACGTGCCAAACACAATAAATTGTATAAATATGAGACATTTTTGTCACCAGATGATAGTTATTAACTTCAAATCTGAATCAAATGCGATTGTGTCACTGTTTTATGACAGCAAAACTACCCTAACAATCTGTGTAACTATTTAGGGTTCTAACAAATGATGTAAGTAGCTACCATGATTCATTTTTATTGAAAATTTTATTTTTATAACAGTGTAAAGGCAATGTTTTATCCAAGTTAAAAATTAGCCCGGTTTTTGGGTAACTGTTCAGCGGTAACTCGGCAGAACCTCGTTACCGCATTAAGCAGTTACCCTCGAGCCGGGTATTTGCGTCTGTACCGGCTACCAGTGTAAGATTCTTATAGCCCTACCAAAGGTCTTTTGATTAGCTGATTGAATTTTCTGGCTAGACAATCATGAAATTCCAATCAAACAAGTGACATCCTTCATTAACTTTCTGATATGAATTTCAAAGGAGTTATACTCTCAATTTTAAGTGAATATCATTCTATGTCTTATTGAAATGTCCTAAATTTAACAGCAACCTGCCATTAAAAGAACAACTGAAGAGATTGTATTATTTGTTTATATTAAATAAAACACTGGCTGTGATATATGGTCTTCGCTGCGTGTAATACGAACCCAACAAATTCATATTTTAGATAAAATTGTTTCATGTCTATTGAAAATTCAGATGAGCTTGTCAGTAAGTAACAATGGAATTAATTTATACAATGACGCTTCTTTAAAAAAAGCATTTCCGCATCTTATTAATATCTATCGAGTAATCCAAATTCTATCTACCATAATCATGATAATTATGTACTACATCTAATTTATATGTATATTGTAAACTCATTTGATTTAAAGAGGCTGTACTCCAGATTTGACATAAAAATTTTTTTTTTATAAATTACATATTTAGATGCCGTGAGATTATAACAACATAATATTTTACTTCAAAACTGAGTATAAAAGTTAAAATAGAATAAAAATAAACATGTTCGCTCCAGCCTGATTTGAACTTTGGACCCTCATGTTAACAAAATATTTCCAACGCTTTTTCTGTCACCACCATCGCCGTATGTGATAATACAGATATTTACTTTAAATCTTATACGATATTGTTATACCGTCGCGTTACGGTATAGCACTTTGAAAGGGAAAAAAGTCAATTTATAATGTAATTATTTGACTTATTTTTCGTCAGTAAGTTATTTTTTAAGCATTAGTCATAAATATTACAAGAAATTTATAATACAAGAAAACTTTCTTTTTTTGTCATCAGGAGCACAGCTCCTTTAAATAATTTGTTGTCACTTTTCAGTCCTGTTAGTTTGTATTTTATGCAATATCATCGTACATGTATTCTTATATTCCCGTTGCATTATAATTTCCTTATTCGTTTTTATAGAAATTCTAACAGTGCTGTATGTTGGGATTTTATGTTGATTATGCTTCGTTTAACCTATTTGGCTTTTCAGGTTGTATACACATGGAAAGCTTCGCCGGGGGAACTCCGGTATATCTCTGATGGGATTCCGAACGTGGGTGAACTGTACCTTATAGGACAACCGAACAATTCGTACAGGATTTCTGGATTTCAATGTCAATTGCGAAACCGGCGGACTTTTAGCTGTGAGTACCATGGTCAAGCGACTAGTCGGTTACTAAGACAATCTGCCCGTTCATGCCAAGAACAAGACTCCTAGATAGACCTCGCATTCAAATCTTTCTGCTTTTATTATTTTTATTTGAATACATACATGCGTTAAATCATCACTTATTAACACTCTTTGAAACCTTATCTTATGTATCTGTAACCAAAACAAAAAATGAAGGAACAGGGGTCAAGCGATTAGAGCGCCAGTTACACCGATTTGATCATCAAAAGCAGTCATTGAAAGGGATTTATATAAGTTGCAAGAACTTACTTCCAAATGGATGTAAAATGGATGTTTAATCTAAACAAAAAATATAAATTCCAACAAAATTAAAGGTTTGCTTTGCTTACAATTGAAACCTAAAATAAATAGCATTAAATGTACGTGATGAGGGACAAGATTGAGATTTCAAAGCTATTACGTACGTGATACGGAAATTGAATATGCAAATCTACCAATAATGCATGGTGCAATCGGTTCATTATCGATACGAGTAAAAATCAAATCCTTCGACTGTATATATGAATATTTAACATGCATTTTTGCTTCCATAATGTCGGTAAAATTTGATGTTTCATCCAGGCCAAGTACAGTTTGGCCTTTTCTCTTGTATTTCTATTATTCTGCCATTGAAAGCGAATGTTGTTTTAATATCCTTCTAGTATGAAAGGCGGCAACATTTAATTCCCAATTGCAAGGAAGTAGAAGATGACATTTCCGGCTTTTCCGACATTTTTTTAATAAAAATTCGGATTAATAAGTTTATTTCTCTCATTAAACAGTTCCATAAATTAATTTTATTAAGGGATGCACAGTTTCAACATGAAAATAACGTGTTTTGCAGTAACCGCCCACTTAAAATCGAGTATATCTTAATCGCGCTTAAAATGTACCAAGAAGATCATCTGATATTGTTGAAACAGAAGGAGTGTGCGCAAAGAAATTATCGTAAAAATATTTCTTTCATAACTCATTATTTATGTTGTTTATACAACTTACCATCAATCCCATGAATACATTCCGTAGCCCTTTAACTGTGGCTAATATATGAACGCTCTGAATCGCTCTCAAACATCATTTTTATTAAGACATTTCATAGCCCTTTTGCAGTGGCTAATATATGAACGCTCTGAATCGCTCTAAACCAATAATAATATACTCTTCAGTCGGTCATCGTTACTTTTTCCTTTATACATGTTGTCAAAATGACAGAAATTCGACGAATTATAATTCATTTTTGAAACTTAAATAGCTACAAAATTGCGTGATGAGAGAAAAGCTTTAGATGTTGTTCGAGATACAGAAATTGAGATAAGTTTCAAATTACTTTTCTAATAGACAAGAAAAATGTTTTTGCAATCACTTTGAGTATACAATGACTTGCTCTAAAAAGAAGAAAAAATCATTAAAAAAGAATTGGTTTTAATATAAAACACATAGTTACAAAAGTTGAAGTAGAAACATTCAAAGTTAGATTAGTGAACTATGTTTACTTTAATCTTAAATTTTCAAATTTTCAAATAAGCTAGGATTGCTTAAATGAATAAAAATTTAGATCATAAGCGTGACACGGTAATGGAAAATGCAAATTAGCAAAAACAATGCACGATTCAGTCAGAACGTATGATAAGAATCATTATTTTATTTGAGCATAAGACAAAAACATGCAACACGATCGAATGTATAAATAAATGAATAAATGAGAAATATCGTTGCAAATTTGAAATGTTCTGTAGAACAATCAAGTAAATATTAATCTTATTCGTACTTTTTTTTCAGAATGTAGAAGATATGGTATTTTTAGTCTTCTGCTCGTTATCGTCTTCGGCCATGTTGCACCTAAATCAAAACGTACTCATTATAAACATTAATTTTATTTCTTTAACATTTTTTCATGTGGAAAATATGTAATTAACGTTAACGATACAGAAAAAAATAACAGTAATTTCAAATTTTCCAAGTAAATCCTAACGACAGTCTTGTGTTAGCTAAATTTCGCTCTCTTGCGGCATAATTCTGGACTATCACCCTTACTAACTGAGTGATTTATTTCTTTAACATATTATATATCAGTTAATCTCAGGATTAATGATTATAAAATAAACTTATTACAATCGTCAAATATATATTCAATTCTTGAATTCTGTCATCGAGATCTTCCTCGATTGCTATTTCTGAGAAGATAATTCATTTGTAAATTGTTCGAGTATTCCTTTTTTTAATAACAAATTGAAGACAGAACAACTCATTTTTTCTTAATATGTAAATTATTTAGTATGTGCATGATTTGGAAATTGGAAAGACATATTTACATAGAATGCACGTTATTACTAGAACAATACTGACACGAGGTTGTTGAGTGTGTGTAATGGTTGACCTAAACTGTCCTCTTATTGTTATTCCAACGCAAGGACTTACCATTTTAACCATTCTAACTTGAAAGGCAGAGGTTATGTACCATTACCAATCTAATTGCATTTTGATTAATGCTCATAAATTTATAAAACTTAAATTATGTCTATGGCTCTTGCAAACAAAAGTCATTTTAGAAATGCGTTCAAAGTTCGCGATGTTCACGTATTACACGGTTTACAACTTGGAAACGACAGTTCTGATGGGCATTCTATATTCTTTTCGGAAACACATGTTGAAAACAACTCATGAACTGAATGTTGCCCTCTAATATCTATGCTCTGATTTATTCATATTTTTGCCACTCTACACACAGACAATTTCTTTCTACTCCAACGTACTTTGATTTTGAATATATTGTATGTTATGATACAAATTAGGTTACACATTCGGCCAATATTTAGCCAGCACCCTTGGCAATGTCTATTGTCTCCTAGATTAATTTGCCTATATATTTAAAATCACTCATTTAGACAGCTCTCTTTATCGATCTTATCATCATTTCATGACGCCCTATGCTGTTAGGAAATTAAGGTGTGGCTATATTAAAATTTATTTTAAATTAATATCTCCATTTTACGAAGGCGCATTAATAAAGACCTGTTCTGAACACAAATTCTTTTTTCGAAGGAAAAGTTGTTTTATGTTCTTTTAACAAATACTAAATAAATAATGTTCATTTTTACAATGAGGCTATATTTAGACACGACATTCTCCTCTTTACTTCTGATAAATTAGCGCGTGACAATATGCCATTCCCCAACTTTGGAGCGTCAACCTTCTCTCTGCGTTTGACACGTGTATCGGACAGTGGAAGAAACGTTTGTGCATTGACATAAAGCATCTAGTCTATAAAGTTCAAACTGATAATCCAGAATCACGGATACATTTATATTGGAAATGCAAGTTATTTACTTTAGAAGTATTCAAAAACTTGGTATTTTACAAATGTAAACAAATTTGACTGATGACTGAAATACTAAACACAGTTTCAAAATGTTCGAAAGCTAAATATTGTTACAGTAGATTCTTACCACTCGGCGAATCAATACTTTACCATCGACTTTGTAAGATATTTATTATTGCAAGAACATTTATTTTAATTTCACTAACAATCATTTAGATCTACCATGTTCGATTATCTTCTTTTTCAAAATATGATTATTTTCCTAGAGAAATATCGCAACTTGATCAGAAAACAGCTTTGAAAAATCAGATGTACCATTAAATAGGACATTAATTAACAAAGTTAGCACCGGTATATGCCATTTTGTTCTACTTGATTAAACATGTGTCAGTTTTTTATTGGTAAAGAGACATCATTCTAAGATTATGTTCTTAGAAAACTGTTTGACAAAATTTGATGTCAGCTCATTTACACGTTCAGCACTTGTAACACGTGCTTTTGACATACATAGCAGTTCTGCTTTCTTTAATCAGACACTGTTAAGCTGTTTCTCTTGTCCTGTAGTTCTAAAAGGTTAGAGATGAAAACGAGTTTTTGTTAAATTAAAACGAAAATTGCTACATTGAACAAACTGAAACCGTTTCAGTTTATTTCAGATAAGCAGAGTCCCACTTTATGTGGGAAGCATTAGCATTATACAATAAATATATAACATACAATCGTTAACATAATCGCATGACTAAAGGAAAACGGCTACAATTTACGTATCTAATCAAGTTTGTAAAATATAGTTCGTATAGTGTATATAATTTTTATAGTTGCAAGTGGGCCTAATGTATGTCAGAAATGTTTTGAAATTACATAGGGTAAAAAAAAAATGTACGTATTACTTAGAGTGGATGCTGGTTATTGCTTTTATATATTGAAAAGGGTCAAAATACCAGTTTCAAAAACTCATTCATTATAAAGACGCGCTGGAACATGGTTAATGTTCTATCAAATTTTCAAATCTTATCTTGTAAACAGAGTTGATGTTATCCTTGAAGTTGAATAAATCAACATCTATAGCTATTACGAAAATATACATATACACATATTAACATTCATGTGTACATACACATACTGCCATAGATATATGCTCTTAAGTAAAATATTTAAATATCTCTAAATTTACAAAACATCTATACACAAGATACCGGTATACACATCTGAAATGTCACAAAACAGGGCATGAATTCTGATATTGGTTATTTTTGTTATTCCACGAAAGAAGTATTCGAATCGAAACTACAGCTGAAGTGTTACAATATTCTATTTGTCTTTGCCAGATTGTAACGCAGTAGATAGAGATGGGGTTATCAATTTTAAATGAGCGAACTACATTAAAGCCTATGTACTACACCATTTGCAAATACATAAATACATACACATACACACACACATACATACATACATACATACATACATACGTACATACATACATACATACATACATACACATATACATTATACACACACATACAGTGTCGTAGGTACATGCAAATACATTTTATATATGCCTAGGTGAATAATTACCTATACATACATTTGCAGAAAATATTTATACACAGAACTATTAACAGATACTTATCGATCTGTAAAAGTGCTCTAGGAGTCGTAAGGAAACGTTGATGTCACCCAGCTTTCTTAGCATCCTAACTCCGAAAACGAAATTTAAATCAGACTGCTATAGCCTGACATATAAACGTTTAAAGAATAAGTTTCAGTCATTACTAGTCATACTTTTGGATACTGAAAATCTATTTATTTATTAGAACGTACAACATTTGCCAGAGATATACAATAGTCTATTTCTGAAAAAATGCTTCCAATGCAGATTGTTATCGGACTTTTTTTTACTTCTACAAATCTGATCAGTGGCTTAAATGAAATAAATCATCTACAGTATTTCATTATCTTATCACAAAATATACTAAGATTTTTCAATTTATTACAATTATCCGTCGTGAGCAGTTCAATAAATTTTAACATATTTGTTCTTGTTCTTGTCAATATATTTATTTCTATCTGTGTTAAAAATAGGACACATTAAAATATAATGGTATTCATCGCCTAGTTCATGACAATTCGAACATTTTCTATCATTTTGTGGAACATTTCTCCATCGGCCAGTTTCTATAGGCAGTCGGTGGTTTCTAGTTAAAAATCTGATTAGTGTTGTACAGTAATAAGAAGGCAGCTTGTTAATAAAGGGGCTTCGTGTGAAATTTGTTTTGTAATATTTATACAAATTTGTAGCCGATGTATTGGCTATCTGTGCAAACCAGCCCTGAATAAATACATCTTTAAAGTTTTTGAAAAGATGACTTAATGAACCATTTGCGACTAATAAAGCTCTGGCTGTACCAAATTCCAGATAAACCTAGACTGCATATATTGTATTTGACATTGTCTATCCACAGTGATTTTAACTTATTATGCCCCCACAAAGTGGGAACATATAGCGTTGCACTTGTCCGTCAGTCCGTACGACCGTACGTCTGTATGTACGTCCCGAAATTTTGTGAACGCAACTCCTCATAAACCGGATGGCAGATTTTGCTTAAACTTTCAGGAATGAACAGCATCAATGTGTAGATGATAGTAAACGAAGGAATTTTTGCTTCGACCAAATTTAACGGAATTATGGCCCTTTGTTGATTTTTTCACTATATACCGTAAAGTGAAATAAATTTGTGAACGCAACATCTCATAAACCGGATGGCAGATTTTGCTTAAACTTTCAGGAATGAACAACATCATAGTGTAGATGACAGTAAAGGAAGGATTTTTTGCTGCGACCAAATTTAACGGAATTATGGCCCTTTGTTGATTTTTTTCACTATATACCATATAGCCAAATAAATTTGTGAACGCAACTCCTCATAAACCGGATGGCAGATTTTGCTTAAACTTTCAGGGATGAACAACCTTAATGTGTAGATGATAGTAAAGGAAGGAATTTTTGCTGCGACCAAATTTAACGGAATTATGGCCCTTTGTTGATTTTTCCACTATATACCATAAAGTGAAATAAATTTGTGAACGCAACATCTCATAAACCGGATGGCAGATTTTGCTGAAAATTTCAGGGATGAACAACCTTAATGTGTAGATGATAGTTAAGGAAGGGTAATGTTTTTTACGGGACCTGACACACCTGGGGTTTCTATACTTTAATCTGTAGTTAACTTTCATGTGCAACATTTTTTAAAATTTTAGCTGCTTACTTTAATATCAGCAACATGTAATTACTTGTGTGTCTCTTTCTTCGTCTTCGCTAATGTGATTCCTCATAGTACATAAATGTTTACAACATTTTTATGTCGTCTATTCAAAGAATAAGGAGGTCTATTGTACTTGCGGCGTGGCTATCGGGTTAAAGTTTTAGGGCAAGCTTCTCATTTTCACTATTTCTTCCTTTTCTACTGCAGATATTTGGTTCAAACTTGGCCGTAGACTGTGTCATTCCATCAAGGCCCATAACTCTGTTAAGCATTTTTATTAATTATTCCCCTTTTAAGACTTTGAAAAATCTTTAATTTCAGGCTTTTATTATACCTTCAAGCACTAAGAATAGTCAAGCGTGCTGTCCACCCGACAGCCCTTGTTTCTATCTAATTTTGAAATAAAAGGACAGCATTAATAATATACAAAACCTTTCAATTCATTTGCAACTACAGAACAGAATTGTTCCCCACCTAAATCTTACATACAGAATATACATGCTCTTGTTTATGAGCACTTATGCATAGTGGGGGCATCCGTGTCCTATAGACACAGTTCTAGTTTTGTGAATGCATTTCATAGATGAAGTTATATACTTTTGCAGACAGTTTGGTAGTTCTTTCACTTTCCGTGTTTTCAATTAATCTTGCCCAATAAGCCAGTAATCAGTTTTAAATGTGACAAAGGTATTACCTCAAGTTCCCCATATATCATGTATGCTGGGGTGGACTTCTTTAAGTTGAATATATATTTATAAAATTTACAAAACATTAGATTCTTGGCCCAAACTTTGCCGCGTGATAAGCCTTTCTAAAAGAAATTGAACTCTGGGGAAAAGCCATCTAAGAGCCAAGGGACACAATTTGAGCAATCTTGGTAAGAGAACTCATGAATGATTTATATCTCTGCTCTAGGCCTTGTGGTTTCAGACAATATGATTTTTCAATTTTCTTCTTCCTGTTACCATAGTAACCAGATGTTTAAATGGAATAAATTCTTTCAACTACAACAAATTCAAAGTACATTTTTATAAACGTTTTTATTAATTACAAAAAAGATGTGAAAAGGAGTTTACATTTAAATAATCAAGCAATAACATATCAATATCCTGACTCAATGATATGGTAAGGCCTTTACAATGTCTAACAGTTGTTTTGTATTTGGCAATTAACATAAACGTAAAAAAATAAAACTGAAAAACACAGACAATATTTACCTACAATACTTGCTACTTGTGCAAATATCCCTTTATCTCTAGGCAGCAGATAAGATCTCGATAAAACTCTCTTGTATAATATCAGAAATTTTACATAACTACTTCTATCTGATGATAAATTTTATCATGCATGTTTTTTTCTACAAAATGATACCATGATAATCCAAATTGGACTTTAACTGAAAAAGGTTTAATACAAAGAAGAAAAGACCATGTTGACTAATGAATGGATGGAATTTGTCCATATATCTTCTTACTGCCCATCATTTGTCCATATATCTACATACTGCCTATCATTTTTCCATATATCTACATACTGCCTATATATCTACATACTGCCTATCATTTGTCCATATATCTACATACTGCCTATCATAATTTCCACAATGCATTCAATACTTTCACAGTAAAGAGAGGATGTGTTACGGTCTAACGCATACCTTCCTATAATTCTATAAATATATACATGTAATTTATATTCTAAGATGCATTGCATCTTTGTTAAGGACTTTCTTGTTGAGTATGAATATTTACAAACACAATTAGATATCTATGCTCTTCAATAACTGAAAACACATTTTACAATAAAACACACACACACGCAAACGCGCACGCACGCACGCATGCAAGCACGCACGCACGCGCACACACACACACACACACACACACACCAAAAACCCGCTGAACAATGAATCTAACATACAACCAGATACATTTACTTTTAACAAAATGCTCTTCAACAATATCATCTATATACAAATTATTTAACAGAAAATGGCTTGCAAATTTTCTACACGTGAAATCATAAAAAATACAGTTTTGAGTAAAGTAATTTCATCCCAGTTATACAATGGGGGGGACCTCTACATACAAACTGATCCAAAACTGGTACATGTGAGATAAGACATGAGGTTACTGTAATAACCTATACAAATATGTTCATGTATATATTTATATATAGCTATGGCAATATTTATGTATCAAATAATACAGCAGCACCTGACCCCATGGGCCTATAAGTTACCTTCACATAGATAATCTTATATGAGATATTAGAAATACAAAAAAACAAACCGTCCTAAGACAGCACACTCAAATGTATGCAACTTATATCTTCTCGCCAATCACAGTGTGAGAAGCAAACCTTGATTTACTTTTTACAGTCGAGCTAGAAATATAACGGATTATCTGCTTCACTATAATAGTATAATTTTGAAGCACATTTGTTTGCAAATTTCATTCTAAATGTCACAAAAAAGAAGAAACAAAAACTAATATGTATGGTATATCTTTGGTAACAATATGCTTTAACAATACATTTCGAACATTTTCATGGTGTTAATTCGGTAAAACTGATAGCCTGTTCTCTTCTAGCAACTGGTTAAAGCTATCACATGTTAAAACATTGCTTAGTATATCAGAAATTATATAACTGTACATAATACATTTCAGAAGGAAGTATGTCTCTGACTCACATTCAACTAATTCTTGTGTACAGAAAATACAGTCAGTGCACATATGGTTCACTAAAGACATCACGGGAAAACAGCATTCAGACATCTGTTATAGTATTGAGATATTATGGATATAGCGAATTCAAAATCAGCAAAACTGCAAGATTTCTTGTCTACTTTAATGAAAAGTGAAGTAAAAAAATTTAAGTCAATATTTTGTCTTTTACAACAATTAAAACCTATTTTGTGGCAAATTTCTTGATGAGCTTTACTATGGCAACAGGTAATGAAGAGTTTTTTCTCTGATATAAAAGTAACTATGTTTCCTGGTAAAACGCAATGCTGACTGATAGCCAACATAATTTTTATAAAAAATTTGATACATTGAAAATGTGTTATATTTTACAATGAAATGGCTAGAATTTAAAGATAACCAATTCTTCCATATTAACTTATTGTCAACAGCGCCTAAGATACAAAATGTCATCAACGCTTAATTTTAAGAAAACCGAGGTTTGCACAGTCATATTCCTTTTAAACATATCATAACGATTCTGTTCTATGTAGGAATCTGAAATCTTCAGACATTAATCCAGAGTTATCACAGGTATTATCATAAAGATAATAAAGGTATTTCAATCTGTTCAGTCAATACTCTTTTTCCCGTGACTTATGACATATATTCTTGATAAAACAAATAAACAAAAATACAGTTTATATATAGTATTTACTATCACAACAAAAGTTTCCAATGACATATATCTATTTACATAAATATAGGTTTTTAAAGGCTAACATCATTTTTTAAGTCACTTCTATATTAGACTAGCTTCAATTATTTACAATTTCGCATTCAAGTCTGCAATGTCTGGTTCCTACAACTCCACATTCAAGTCTGCAATGTCTAGTTCCTACAACTCCACATTCAAGTCTTTGATGATTAGTTTCAGTATTCCAGTAAAATTGTTCACTACTTCACATGTTCAAAAAATTCTTCATTACTTCAAAATTTACTAATTCAGAAGTTTGTATTGTTTACTCTTTCACCTTTTTATTGATACAATCATGACACATTCTCATATATGCCATATGTTTTGAGGATCTCTAATGTGCTCTTTGTCATTCAAACAGTGAAAAAATTTGGTTCCAGCCAGGGTGTTATGCAGAAACATTCATGATTAAGAAACTTATGTACAAAGGAACAAACCATTTTGTTTTCTAAACTAACACACTATTTTGATTGAAATTGTTGGATAGAAAAGACATCATTCATCATAATTTTCTCTACAATTTGACTGACTGACTGACTAAGTAAATCTAGTAACATCAATTACTTAATTTCTTAAATACATAATTTATATTTTTTCTATCTTAGGTCATAATACTGTACTTATTTCTTGCAGAGTGATTCCAAGGTAAGGTTTCTTCTTTGTGTGCCAAATATTACTTTTAAACCTTATTTCAAATACATGTACATGACAGTTACTCGTGCTTACTGATGTGCGACGCCCTGAACAGTTTATAGATTTGTGTGGCTCTCTGTGACATTATGTGACCTCCTAGAAAATCTTCAGTATTACACTGGATGATAATTTTATAGCCGTTTCTCCCAACTTAGAAAAATATACAGGCATGAAAAGGTCGAAACTTTTATTCACTAAGTTGACACAACAGTTTGGCTCCTCTTGCAATACAGTTGTCGTGGGGTGGGGGGGAGAGAACTGTAGATATACAGCCACTAGATAGTTGGTAGATTGTCCTAAAAAAGTAAGTACATTGTATAATATTCTCAAAAAATCTTTTTTAATGGAATTAAACACAAAAAGTATAGATAAAATCTGTGGATAAAAACATTGCAATTTCAACTATCAAGCTGAACTCAATGACCACTATGCTTAAGAAAACCAGGAAACCAAACTTTTGAAATTTTTCTTGTTCATAAGATATTCATACATAAAATGTCAGATTAGACATTAAACTATTCATACATAAAATGTCATATTAGACATTAAACTATAATCATGTTATTCATTCACACTAATAAACATAGGAACTTCTCCTCATCAAGAACAATATGCAATGCGGGAAAGAATGTGTACCTACAAAGCGTGGCCATATTATCTGATGGGTATGGTACTACATGTCAGGTTCCATGTGGACTATTGGTAGCTTAGCACTTTTTTCCGCAGGTAATGTATAAATCCTGTTCATAGTTTCCAGGCACCCATTTGGTTCGGTTTAAATGAGTTCGACAGCCTGTAACAGTCAAAGTTATATATCAGATAATCAACTGACCTGACCATCTTTCCTGAAACAATAAAGAGTCCAATTATCTGAAATGAAAAAAAAACTGTAATTATTGATAATGGTCCACTGCCGAGCTCAAACCCATGGCATTAAATCAAGAGAAGTAACTGTAAGTAAACCATGGACCAACAAACCATCCTCTGGTACATTCAGCTGCATCAAAAACTGGAGTATACACTTATCAAACTGACTATCATTTTTAAGATAAAAGTTTAGGAATAAAACATCGAAAACAATTTTTTAAAATAGATTTGCTACCTTGACTTTGCCTGACAAATCAAGAAAGACAATCACCATCAAGATATGCACAAGGGCGATCAGTGATCACATGTGTCGCCTGATGATAGCCAATTAAACAGTAGTATTGAGAGGTGATTGGAGGTGATTGGACAGTTTGTAGGCTAAAACGCATTTTTTTATTCAAGGGCCATAACTCAGCAGAACAATCCTGTAACAGTTCATTATAATTGCTTGAGCAGTATAAGAGAAGTAGTCCAGACAAACTTTAAAAATAAAAATCATTAAAGGGCCATAAATCTGACAAAAATCATTGAACTGGAAAATGCTGAAGAAATGCACAACTAGACTTGGTACTGATTATTCCTGTAAAGTTAGGAAGAAATCGCACCAGTAGTTTCTGAGGAGTAGTTCGGACAAATTTTGTGACGGACAGACAGGCGGACGGACAAACAGACGACGGAGAAGTGATCGCTATATGTCGCCGGTAAGTCGTAGAAGGTGCCACAAAATGGAAATGAAAAGTAACAATTACTGTATAATAATGAGCAAATGTTAAAGATTACAGAACTGCCTATACATGAAAATGACAATAATGATATGTAACAATACATAAACTCAACACTAGACTGCAAAGTAACTCTGCAAATTTCAAACTTGAATTTGGCCATCTGTATGTAGACTTCCTTTTGTCTTTTGATCACACAGTACTTAGATGATTTATATGCGGAAAATACTTTGTAGTGTAACTCTGCAAGGTGCCAGTAAAAACTCCTGCAAACAAAGATTTTTAATTGATTTATTTACACTTCAACACAAATAGAAAACAATTCTTAAAACTTGTATTAATCCTTCATAATGACAGCCTCCTGGGTTCAAACCAGTTCTCACATCAAAAGTGAAGAATGCAGACGACACTAGGGACGTCACTACCATCTGGATTTGAACCAGTGACTTGTCACTTGGTACTGTAGTATTGCATTGAGATGCAACTTATTTACTCCTGCAATTTATATCAGTCAATTTTACTTCCATAAAATATGTTGACTTTATCATGGAAAGTCAATGATCAAATTCCAAAGTTGATTTAAAGTTATTTACCAGGTAAAAGAGTAATTGTGGAGTGATTTTGAATGGCAGCTTTCTGTATATGACAAATTCTGTCTGATCTTCTGTATGTATTCTCATAAGCTAAGCTTAGGTAATAATTGGACTATAAATAAGCCAGTCTGTTTGAATGATGGTCTTGAATAAAGTTTCCACAACAAAAACCTCTTTATTTGTGTTAAAATCATGTTATACAAAACACTGAAATTACTTCAATCTAGAATTCAGAACAAAATGTTCTATTTTTTACACCTTATTTATTATAAAGACCATTTTTAGATTGGCTTTATATCTGACAAGAAATCGGTAAAACCGATGGATGCTCCCCGAAAAAATGCCAATTCCAAAAAGGCTTTTGTTAAACAAGTATGAAAAATAACAAAGGGCAATAACTCCTAAATTATGCAAAATAGAGTTACGGTTCTTGCACGCTGCACTTCTCCTCATAGAGATCTATCTATGAATAAAGTTTCATGTTAATATCTTATACTTTGTGAGATATGCCCCGAACAAAAATAAGTATGAGAAATTTCAAAAAGCAACTAGGTGTTTCTTGTGAAAAACGCATGTCTCCCCCCTGCAACCTTTTGAAGGAAGGCCAAGGAGAAAATATTACCTCTCTGAAACAGATGCCTCTGTCTTTTATTATGGTATAAGAACATTATATATATACATACCATTATATCATTATATATATACTATGAAGTTTGAAGGCTCTGGGCCTTGACTTTTGATGTACTGTCCCCAAAATTAATAGGGTTCCTTCACTCAATAAGGGCAAACATCCTATGAAATTTGAAGGCTCTGGGTGAAATAGAACTCCAGGAATTGAGCGGAAACGGTTTTCACTCATCGGGCCCCTGTGACCTTGACTTACTGACCCCAAAATCAACAGGACTCTTCTACTCAATAAGGGCAACCATCCTATGAAGTTTGAAGACACTGAGTGCAATATAACTCGAGTTATGGCGCAGAAACGATTTTCACTCTTCATGCCCCTGTGACCTTGCACTTTGACCTACTAACCCCAAAATCAAAAGGGTTCTTCTACTCAATAAGGGCAATCATACTATTAAATTTGAAGGCTCTGGGTGAAATAGAACTTAAGGAGTTATTTAGCAGAAACGGTTTACACTCTTCAGGCCCCTGTGACCTTGACCTTTGACCTACTGACTCCAAAATCAAAAGGTTTCTTCTATTTAATAAGGGCAATTATCCTATGAAGACTGAAGGTTCTAGGTGAAATAGAACTTTAGTTATTGAGCGGAAACGGTTAACACTTTCGGGCCCCTGTGACCTTGACCTTTGATCTAATTACCCAAAGGTCAATAAGGTTATTCTACTCAATAAAGGCAATCATCTTATGAAGTTTGAAGGCTCAGTGTGAAATAGAACTCCAGTTATTGAGCGGAAACGGTTTACACTCCTTGGACCACTGTGACCTTGACCTTTGACCTACCAACCCAAAAATCAATAGGGCTCTTCTATTTAACATGAGCAATCATGCTATAAAGTTTGAAGGCTCTGGGTGAAACAGAAATCCAGTTATTGAGCAGAAACGGTTTTCACTCTTCGGGCCCGTGACCTTGAACTTTGACCTACTGACCCCAAAATCAATAGGGTCTTTCTACTTAAAAAGGGCAATTATCCTGTGAAGTTTGAAGGTTCTTGGTCAAACGGTACTCCAGTTATAGATCAAAACAAAATGTGAAAGACGGACAGAAGGACAGATGGACAAGGCAAAAACAGTATGTCTCCTCCAGAGGGGGGGAGGTATAATAACTAAAAAAATTATAAAGGAAGAGTTATGGTTCTTGTGCATTGCACTGCTCATCATTGAGATCTATCTACTTATAAAGTTTCAAGCTGATAACTCTTATACTTTGTGAGATATGCCCCAGACAAAAAATAAGTATGACAAATTTCAAAGGGCAATAACTCAAAAATTAATAAATCAAGAGTTATGGTTCTTGTGCATTGTACTGCTCCTTAATGAGATCTAACTACCTAGAAGTTTGGTCTTGATATCTCTCATACTTTTTGTGTTATGCTCGGAACAAAATTATGACGAACGGACGAACGGACGGAAGGACGGACAAAGCGACAACTATATGTACATATATATACAGAATGTAAAGTATTACCAACTTTGTACTTACCTGTTCTAGCATGAAGATACACTGTTTTTACAGGTTTGCAGGATGAACATGCTGGACCCAGCTGTTGATATATGTACAGCGATATACTCATTTTGCCCCCAACTACAGGGATAGGTTGGTGTGATTAGCCCACATAACAGTCATGTGACTGTTAACAAAACTGTTATACATGAAACCTAATGGCCTCTTGTAGATTTACCAAATATGTCTGGAAAAAAAACATGTATCAACAAATTTATTGCTACACTTCTATGTGTCTTTCCTTTTCAAGATTTACTGATAATATTAAAAAACAAGAGGGCCATGATGGCCCTGGATCGCTCACCTGAGTACTTTGGCTGTAGGTTTGCTGTTAAGCAGTATTTCATTTTTTAATTGGAAATATGTAAGTGCCTACAAACCAAATATGTAAAATATCATTCAATAAATAAAGGCTCTATGACAGAAAGTAGAAATATCTATTATAAGTTATGGTGACCTTGACCTTGACCCAGTGACCTCAAACCCTACGTATGGGTAGAGGTCATGCAAGGAACCTATATACTGAATATCAAAGATATTGGTCTATAAATGAAGGCTCTATGAGGTACAGTAGATAAATCTACTTTTAGCCTCAATGACCTTTAACCTGATCTAATAATTTGAGAAAGCTTGGTAAAGCTTGCTTCGTGCAAAATTTTAAAATTCTAGGCTTTGTGGTTTCAGACAAGAAGATTTTTAAAGATTTTTTTCTATATTGTTATTTAAAACTTGTGACCCCTCGGGCGGGGCCAATACCCAGCAAACATGTTCATATGGGTCCCATAAGGGCAACATCCTGGCAAGCCCATATGGGTTTGCCCATACAGTACCCATATGGGACCCACATGAACAAACCCATATGAGTGTGCTCATAATGGGTCCATGAGGTTCTAATATACTAATTTATTACAAAAAACATATCAAAAATATGATTTGAAGTTAAATATAACAATCCAAATGTATATGGGTATGCCCATGTTGTACCCATTAGGGACCCATATACAAAAATCATGTGTATGTTCCCATAATGGGCCCATGTGGGTCCCATGTGTACATTTATTCTGCAAAGGGAGCAAAAATACATTTAAACATTAATTATAATACACGTGATTAAAATCACAAAAAGTTTTAGTTAAAAACAGTCATCGGTATATCAAATAAATGTGGCAGCATTATTGTAATTAATAAATAATACTAAATAAAAAGAAATAAATCAAGTTTGAAAAAAAGAAAATTCGTTTGTTTTGAAAACTGGCGTTTGAATTGCGCGCGCAACCGATGCGAGGAAGTTGGATCGGTGAAAACAAACAACGTGCTTTATTTAAAAGGTATGTTTTTGTTGATAAAGAAGCTTGAATATAACTTAGACCAGGCATCATTGTTGATTTTGACTATAGTATAGTATTGAAATTAGTATTTCATTATATTTGTGTCCATTTGAAACATAAAGATTCCATTTGTCATATATTTTCGCGATATAAAGAATTTGCTAAATTCCTTCAAATTCGGAGTAGGGAATTCTAGTGATTTAAATAAGCTCTCAAGCTTTCATCATAATCACTCGTCGGTAAATAAATGACAAAGCTTAGAAAGTAGCACCAATAATGGAACAGGTCTTGGTTGTAAACATTTAGATGTTTAAATTTTGAGTAGAATTTGTTGTTTATTTCCTTGTGCATATTTTCTTATTTGAATGTATATAAAACAAATTATTTAACAGTGAACAGCACAAGGCTTTTCATCCTGATGGAAGTAATGAAGGATACACCCAAACCAAAGACTTCTGTATGGTTGTTTTTGACACAGAACCAGGATTGGGCAGCAGTGAATTTTCTGACTCTGATTGAGGCTTTGAGCTGCCAGGGTAATAGTGTTTCCCCAGACAACTGTTGAGGACGTGGATAAGTGAAACTCTAAACTGGAGGATCAGACAACTGTTCTACTGTTGTAAGTATGTATTTAATTATTAAAGTTAATTTCATTACACTAAATAAATTACCTCTTTCTTACGATATGCTAGTCTCAGTATTACGACTAAGGGTTTGATGGCTGAAAATTGGATTGACCATTAATAAAAAACAGCATGATATCTTTTCGAGAACAAATAAATAGACAGTCGCACTGTCTTTGTTTGACATTAATTTTGTCGTGTAACAACAGTTGAGATTTGCACTGATTAGACTTTGAGTGCATCAGCTGAAGTTGTTGATAAAGGTAATCCAAGCCTCTGCTCAATAACCAGAGAATGCTGTGAAAAAGATCAAGGTTACTTTGAACCATCAATGTTTTGGGCTAGACTTTAAATGTATGTAATAGAGTAGCAGCAAAAAGGTGCTAGGTAGGGCATATATGTTTTACTTAATTATCTATTTCATTTAAATTCTGACATGTAAATATTGATTTTAAATTCTGTTATAGGAGATATCTAGCTGTTAGACTGGAGGACATTATGCCAACAGAACAATGAAAAGTGTCTTGTAGACTCTATAATTACAAGGGTCTTATGGGGAAAGAAACTGGAGGACACCAATCTTAAAGGCATTAATAATATTGCTGTAAGTAATTTTACCATTGAAAGCAGTGAAATAATTCCATTTGAAGAAGTAGGTGTAACTTATTTGTCCAGTTTGACATCTGCCAACTTTTTCGCAGTGGAATAAGAACAATGATATTTTGTTGTTTTTTTAGCATTTTCACTCTTCACCTAATGGTAAAAAACCTTTATTCAGGTATGAGTGTAGCAGCAATCAATATTGTTTTGTCTAAGAAACATCACTTGATAATGTTAATTTACAAAAACAACAAATTATATTTATGTTTGTAATGAAAAGTGCTGAGGTTTTATATAATTCAAAATACTGATTGAGAACATAATCTTTATTTTTTATTAGGTTGTCTCCACATGAATCCCACCCATAACGTGAGCAGCAAACATGAAGGCCACATTACCAAGTGGCTTGGTGGCACGTGTCTGAGATGGTTGGAGAAAAGCCTGTATAAAAAGAAACACTGTTGCGACTGCTCCTGGACCACCCCTGCTCCTAGCACTCCCCCTGAGACTCTAAACTAAATATTTGACATTGCTGAAAAACCGGGATTATTATTTGTGTGACATTAATATTTGTGCGAACTTTCAATAACAGTTTAAAATTTTCGCTGACATAAGTACAAATTGTTACCCTGTAGTCAAGAATCTTCAAACTCAAATGTCAGCTAAATAGTCTACCTGATATACACAAAATTTCATGAATACCAATTTAAAGTTTAGTTCACATTTTTTTTTTTTAAAGTAAAAATCTGTGTGTATGTCTTGATGTTGTTGTCATTTTTACGTACATTGTCAGTAAAATTTCACTGTAAAGTCATTTGTGTATATACATGTATATGTTCATTGTTCTTTTACAATGTTTTATTTTGCATTATCTACATTGTAAGTAATCAGTTTTACTTTTGACAATTAAATTACATAATAGTGTAACACAATATCTAGGTTGTAATACATTGTATTCTTAATTAATAGACAATTATATTTGTTTAAAGTGGTGCTCTTGTTTAACTTTGGCATGGCTTGATTATGTTTATTCGACATAACATATGTCTATTATTTGATGAATACTTCTGTTACAGCAACATTTTACCAACAGTATTAAGTGCATAATTTTGATATTTGTGATTCTATTTTTTATCCCTCAACGTAGGCAGAGGTATATTAAATCTTTGAAAAATTAACAGTTTGTAATAACTTGAGTATTTTTGGATGGATTTTAAAATAAGTAGGCACAAATGTTTTCATTACTAGACAAATTCACAGAAACAATATGGGGTGTCAAGGTCACGGCTTGAAATCAAAGATAATGAATTTGAACAGTTTTGCCATATTTCATAAATACCTTTGGTATTTTTCAGTTGATTTAGTAATTATTTTGATTAATGTTTTATAAATTTTCACACAAATGTTTCACATCACAAGAACAAAGCAAATTCAGATAAACAAAACTTGTCTCTCGTCAAGGTCACAACTCTATGTCTAATGTCAGAAATAACTTTTTTCTATATTTATTCACCTGTAAGTTATTGGTTATTTTGCGGGAATTTTGGTATATAAATTGTTTAGTTCTTTGTTCATAATTTGGCTGTATGGTATATAAGAAAAAACCCTTTTATGAACAAATGGTAGCAGTGACTAATCAACACTGTTTGACGTAGGATATGAATTCAACGGATTTGCTTATTCAAATGACTTTAACTAGGTTCACTGTTTTCTTTTCAAGTTATTAAATGTTATCAATTCTTATCTTAGTTGTTTTTGTGGAATTTCAATTATTTTAAGTTGTACAATATTAAGATTTGTTGACTTCCAGAAAATGAAAATCATGCTTGGACAATTTCATAATTGGACCCAGGATTACCATGGACGATTGTAGCATACACAGTGGACGTACACACTGCCCATTAATAGAAAATGTCAAAACAAGGGACCCATAAAAGGCGAATATGTTAAAACAGGACCCATATAGGGGCCGTATTGCCCTGATTTGAGAAGAAGGGACCCATAAAGGACCCATATACTGCCCAGATGTTTGAACAAAGGACCCGTATAGGGCCCATATACTGCCCAGATGTCCGAACAAGGGACCCATATAGGGCCCATATACTGCCCAGATGTTTGAATAAGGGACCCATATAGGGCCCATATACTGCCCAGATGTCTGAATAAGGGACCCATATAGGGCCCATATGTTGCCCATATAGCAAGCCCATATGGGCCCCTCATGGTGCCCGGTTGCACATCCCATGTGGGCCCCACATGGGGTGCCCATATAGGACCCATATGGTAACCCAAATGGGGCCCATCTGGGTCCCATATATTTTGTTTGCTGGGTAGTGACCCCAGGGACATTTTTCTAACAAACTTGGTAGAGGTCCACTAGACAATGCTGCATACCAAATATCTTAACTCTAGGACTTTTCGTTTCTGACAAGGAGATTTTTCAAGTTTTTCCTATATAATTCTATGTAAAACATGTGACCCCTAGGGCAGGGCCTATTTTGACCAAGGGGCCATGATTTGAACAAACTTGAGAGAGGTCCATAAGATAATGCTGCACACCAAATATCTTAACTCTGGGCCTTGTTGTTTATGACAAGAAGATTTTTAAAGCTTTTCCTATATAACTCTATCTAAAACATGTGACCCCTGGGGCGGTGCCATTTTTGACCAAGGGGCCATGACTTGAACAAACTTGATAGAGGTCCTCTAGACAATGCTTCATACAAAATATCTTAACTCTAAGCCTTATGGTTTATTCTGTGAAGATTTTTAAAGCCTTTTCCTATATAACTGTATGTAAACAAGTGACGCCTAGGGCTGGGCCTATTTGACCCAGTGGCTATGATTTGAACAAACTTATTAGAGGTCCACTAGACAATGCTACACACAAAATATCTAAGCTCTATGCCTAACAGTTTCTGACAAGAAGACTTTTAAAGTTTTTCCTATATAACTCAATGTAAAACAAGAGGGCCATGATGGCCCTGTATCGCTCACCTGAGAATGACTGCTTTCAACAAAGTTTCTATTTACCTGGTTAATTGACCCGAGATGACCCATATTCAAACTTGACCTAGAAATTATTGAAACAATCTCTTTGACAAATTTCAAGGTTATTTGTACTGAAAATGTTACCTCTAGAGTGTTTACAAGGTTTTTCCATATTTGGGCTCTATGACCTAGTCTTTTAACCTAGATGCCCCATATTTGAACTTGAGCTAGAAATTATCGAAACAATCTCTTGACAAATTTCCAGGATATTTGGACTGAAAAAGTAGCCTCTAGAGTTTTCACAAGGTTTTCGATATTTAGGCTCTGTGACCTAGTTTTTGACCCCAGATAAACAATATCCAAACTTGAGCTACAAATCATCAATACAACCTTTCTGACAAATTTCCAGGAAATTTGGACTGAAAATGTAGCCTCAAGAGTGTTTACAAAGTTTTTCGATATTTGGGCTCTGTGACCTAGTTTTCCGACTCCAGATGACCCATATTCAAACCTGGGCTAGAAACCATAGAATTAAGCTTTCTGACAAATTTCCAGGTTATTTGGAATTAAAATGTAGCCTCTAGAGTGTTAACAAAGTCTTTCCATATTTGGGCTCTGTGACCTAGTTTTTGACCCGAGATGACCCATACTCCAATTTAAGCTAGAAATCGTCAAAGCAACCTTTCTGACAAATTTCCAGATTATTTAGGCTGAAAATGTAACCTCTAGAGTGTTAACAAGGTTTTTCAATTTTTGGGCTCTGTGACCTAGTTTTTGAACCCAGATGACCCATATCTGAACTTGAGCTAGAAATCAGAGAAGCAACATTCCTGACAAATTTCCAGATTATTTGGTTTAAAAATGTTACCTCTAGAGTGTTAACAAGGTTTTTCAATATTTAGGCTTTGTGACCTAGTTTTTGACCCCAGATGACCCATATTTGAGTTTGACCTAGAAATCGTCAAATCAACCTTTCTGACAAATTTCCAGATTATTTGGGCTGAAAATGTAACCTCTAGAGTATTAACAAGATTTTTCTATTTTTGGGCTCCGTGACCTAGTTTTTGAACCCAGATGACCCATATTTGAACCTGAGCTAGAAATCATTGATAGAACCTTTCTGACAAATTTCTAGGATATTTGGACTGAAAAAGTAGCCTCTAGAGTGTTAACAAGGTTTTTCTATATTTGGGCTCTGTAACCTAGTTTTCCAACCCTGATAACCCACGTTCGAACTCCTCCGAGATATTAATGAGACAAACATCCTGACCAAGTTTCATGACAATTGAGGCAAAAATGTGACCACTAGAGTGTTAACGAACTAATTGTGGACGGACGGACGGACGGACGACGGACAAAAGGTGATCAGAAAAGCTCACTCTGTGACTACGTGACAGGTGAGCTAAAAACGCACATACCTTTGATCAGGCCAGTCAAATTTTTGACACGCCGCTAATTCTTTAATTATTCGTTATGATAATCTGTTCCGATTCGGTGTATACACCGCGTGTCATTGAAAACCAATTAACAAATGACCGCTATCAGCTATCGATTTATTGACTAGCGGTGATATCTGCCCCTTTCAAAGACTGTCGCCGCAGTAATTGGTGTTAATAGAGATGCTACTTAAAATTAAATGTAATGCAAACACGCACAAAACTCATGGTGAATATTGTAATGTTCTATCTAATCGCGCCGATACTTGTAATGCATAGAGGACACTGTCATCAAATGCCCGTGATTCAACTTGAATTCGAGTAATTAATGGTACACAGTTATTATTTTATGATTACTGCTACACAATCGAGGACGAGTGACAAAAATTTCTACTCGTCCTGCATCACCCTCACCAGACCTAGGAGAAAAACGATCAATGGTACTGTGCGGTTTACTGAATTAAAAAAGGCGCAGTGCTCCCCCTTACTCACGCTTCCGGTTTCATTTTGACAGCGTATTACATGGAGAATTTACTGTCGGTAAACTGTGACGTTATCATATACACATTCATCAGTATATTTCTTGCCGTTTTTGCACTCATTCTGCAGGATGATCGATCAGAAAATTATACTCGTCCTCCTACCTTCTACACTCGTAAATACGAGCGAACGTATTTTTTGAAGTGGTTGAGAGGGGTGGGGGAATAATCGTCGGGTGGTCGGACCGATTGAGCTTGAAACATTTCTGCAAGCCTGTCAATTACTATGCTCTTGCAACTAAAATAAAAGCTATGAAACTGATGGTACTGATGTGTATTTGAAAGACGTGCACGACTTTTCCCGCCAAAAATGGAAGGCAGTGGCTACGGTTAAGGAACTGTAATCCTAGCCTCCGAGTCTAGGATTACGGAAGTTCCGTAATTCTAGACAAACCCATTGGAAAAGGCTTCGGTTACGGAAGTTTTTTTAAAGAAGGGTTACATACCCAAAATCGAGTGATAAACTGTTAATTGTCTCAAATGTTATTTTGTTCTCCAAAATGAGTCAACACTAATGTTATGATACGCCATCTTAGTGGTTGTTTTGACTAAAGTTAATGGTTAAATACATGTATGTCATTGTCGTCATCTACAGACACTTCAAAGACGATGTGAATAATTGCCCTGTAATGTGTACTGTCTTTAGTGTTATCTTGTTCGCATTATTATGACGCAAAAAACGAACGACTGTCTATTAAATTCCAAGTTTGCATTGAATTATAATGTTAGGAAGCAAATACTGCAGGTCGATCTTGTCAATTTCTAATTTTTGGGGAAGGTTGGGGAAAAAACAAATATATAACTTGTCCAAATACAAATGACAACGATATTTAACGTTAATATTCGTTGCTGAAACAACAATTAAAATGGCGTACAAAATGACAGTTTGATAACGCAAATTTGGTAAAATGGTTTGTTTAATGAATAAAATATAAATTTGGCATGCTATTTGATATTTAACTGTTGAAAATACGCTTCTTTTAAAAAAACTTCCATAACCGTAGCCTTTTCTAGTGGGTTTGTCTAAGATTACGGAACTTCCGTAATCCTAGACTCGGAGGCTAGGATTACGGTTCCGTAACCGTAGCCACTGCCAAAATGGAATCCCGTCCAATTTTGTGTGCTGTCAACAGTAGGGCATTGAAAGTATATGAATAGTTGTATGTCCCGGAAAATCGGCTCAAATCCCGGAAATTCGATATCAAAATCCCAGAAATGGCCAGAAAAATTAAGGCAGGTATGCAAATAGGTCACGTGACAAAAACAAGAGGGCCATGATGGCCCTGGATCGCTCACCTGAGTACTTTGGCTGTAGGTTTGCTGTTAAGCAGTATTTCATTTTTTAATTAAAAATATGCAAGTGCCTACAACCCAAATATGTAAAATATCAGTCAATAAATAAAGGCTCTATGACAGAAAGTAGAAATATCTATTATAAGCTATGGTGACCTTGACCTTGACCCAGTGACCTCAAACCCTACCCATGGGTAGAGGTCCATGCAAGGAACCTCTATACTGAATATCAAAGATATTGGTCTATAAATGAAGGCTCTATGAGGTACAGTAGATAAATCTACTTTTAGCCTCCGTGACCTTTAACCTAATCCAATAATTTGAAAAAGCTTCATAAAGCTTGCTTCATGCCAAATTTTAAAATTCTAGGTCTTGTGGTTTCAGACAAGAAGATTTTTAAAGATTTTCTTCTATATTGTTATTTAAAACTTGTGACCCCTCGGGCGGGGCCAATAGTGACCCCATGGATATTTTTCTTACAAACTTGGTAGAGGTCCACTAGACAATGCTACACACCAAATATCTAAGCTCTATAACTTACGGTTTCTGACAAGAAGATTTTTTTAGATTTTCTTATATAACTCTATGTAAAGCTAGTGGCCCCTGGGGCGGGGCCATTTTTGACTCAGAGGCCAGGATTTGAACAAGCTTGGTAGAGGTCCACTAGACAATGCTACACACCAAATATCTAAGCCCTATAACTTACGGTTTCTGACAAGAAGATTTTTTAAGATTTTCCTATATAACTCTATGTAAAACTAGTGGCCCCTGGGGTGGGGCCATTTTTGACCCAGAGGACAGGATTTGAACAAACTTGGTAGAGGTTCACTAGACAATGCTACATACCAAATATCTTAACTGTAGGCCTTCTTGTTTCTGACAAGAAGATTTTTTAGTCTTTCCTATATAACTCTATGAAAAACAAGTGACTACCGGGGCGGGGCCATTTTAAACCCAGATGCCAGGATTTGAACAAACTTGGTAGAGGTTCACTAGACAATGCTACACACCAAATATCTAAGCTCTATAACTTACGGTTTCTGACAAGAAGATTTTTTAAGATTTTCCTATATAACTCTATGTAAAACTAGTGGCCCCTGGGGCGGGGTCATTTTTTACCCAGAGGCCAGGATTTGAACAAACTTGGTAGAGGTCCACTAGGCAATGCTACACACCAAATATCTAAGCTCTATAACTTACGGTTTCTGACAAGAAGATTTTTTAAGATTTTCCTATATAACTCTATGTAAAACTAGTGGCCCCTGGGGTGGGGCCATTTTTGACCCAGAGGACAGGATTTGAACAAACTTGGTAGAGGTCCACTAGACAATGCTTCACACCAAATATCTAAGCTCTATAACTTACGGTTTCTGACAAGAAGATTTTTTTAAGATTTTCCTATATAACTCTATGTAAAACATGGGACCCCCGGGGCGGGGCCATTTTTGACCCAAAGGCCATGATTTGAACAAACTTGGTAGAGGTCCACTAGACAATGCTACATACCAAATATCTTAACTCTAGGCCTTGTGGTTTCTGACAAGAAGATTTTCAAGTTTTCCCTATATAACTCTATGTAAAATCAACTGACCCCTGGGGTGGGGTCAGTTTTGTCCCCAGGAACATAATTTGAACAAACTTGGTAGAGGTCCACTAGATGATGCTTCATACCAAATATCATAGCTCCAGACCTTGTGGTTTCGGAGAAGAAGATTTTTAAAGATCCAACTTATAAAATCTATTTTTAGCTCCAGTGAACCAGGAATGCAATGGACCAGAACCATTTGAACAATCTTGGTAGAGCTTCATGCAAGGAACATCCCAGGCAAGTTTCATTAAATTTGCCCCATTGGTTTCAGAGGAGATGTCGTTTGAATGAAAAGTTGACGACGGACGGACGGACGGACTGACGGACGACGGACAAAGACCGATCAGAAAAGCTCACCTGAGCACTTTGTGCTCAGGTGAGCTAACAAGTGACTCCTGGGGCGGGGCCATTTTTGACACAGAGGCCATTATTTGAACAAACTTGGTAGAGGTCCACTAGACAATGCTACACACAAAATATCTAAGCTCTATGTCTTACAGTTTCTGACAAGAAGATTTTTTAAGATTATCCTATATAACTCTAAGTAAAACAAGTGACCCCTGGGGCAGGGCTTTTTTTGACCCAGAGGCCATGATTTGAACAAACTTGGTAGAGGTCCACTAGACAATGCTACACACCAAATATCTAAGCTCTATGCCTTACGGTTTCTGATAAGAAGATTTTTTAAGATTTTCCTATATAACTCTATGTAAAACAAGTGACCCCTGGGGCGGGGCCATTTTTGACCCAGAGGCCATGATTTGAACAAAGTTGGTAGAGGGCCACTAGACAATGCTACACACCAAATATCTAAGCCGTATGCCTTACAGTTTCTGACAAGAAGATTTTTTAAGATTTTCCTATACAACTCTATGTAAAACAAGTTACCCCTGGTGCGGGGCCATTTTTGACCCAGAAGCTTTGATTTGAACAAACTTGGAAGAGGTCCACTAGACAATGCTACATACCAAATATCTAAGCTCTATGTCTTACGGTTTCTGAAAAGAAGATTTTTTAAGATTTTCCTATATAACTCTATGTAAAACAAGTGACCCCCGGGCGGGGCCATTTTTGACCCAGAGGCCATGATTTGAACAAACTTGAAAGAGGTTCACTAGACAATGCTACATACCAAATATCTTAACTCTAGGCCTTCTTGTTTCTGACAAGAAGATTTTCAAGTTTTCCCTATATAACTCTATGTAAAATAAACTGACCCCTGGGGTGGGGTCAGTTCTGACCCCAGGGACATAATTTGAACAAACTTGGTAGAGGTCCACTAGATGATGCTTCATACCAAATATCAAAGCTCCAGGCCTTGTGGTTTTGGAGAAGAAGATTTTTAAAGATCCAACTTATAAAATCTATTTTTAGCTCCAGTGAACCAGAAATGCAATGGACCAGAACCATTTGAACAATCTTGGTAGAGCTTCATGCAAGGAACATCCCAGGCAAGTATCACTAAATTTGCCCCATTGGTTTCAGAGGAGATGTTGTTTGAATGAAAAGTTGACGACGGACGGACGGAGGGACGGACGGACGACGGACAAAGACCGATCAGAAAAGCTCATCCTGAGCACTTTGTGCTCAGGTGAGCTAATAATAAAACGAAACTGAAATCTAAGTATGATTTGATTAATGAATACAAGAATGTGTTTCTGTACTTGAGGGGTAAAATACCTGACAAAAAACACTGGAGTTTGTAGACTCAAAACATATCAGATATGAAGTCTCCAGTGACATTTGATATTTCACTGATTGTGCCAGGAGTGGTTTGAACCCAATATGAAGTCATGCAATAATCCAAATAAAATGCTTAAAAACGTTTAAAAAACGTTTCAATATGTTCAAACTTAAATGAGATGTGCCACTTTATTAACTGTAAGATGTTTACCTTGGTTAGTCTAAAATTTATGTTAAATCTTTCAACTTCCTATGTATATACAACTGTTAGTGAATCTAGGCGTGCTTTATTATACGGCTGATGCTAACTCTATATCCAGTATGTTTATCAATTTATACCAGGTCCTTTCTGCCAACATACATTTTCTTTAATTTTCCAGTTCTCTTCCAGGCTCTTCATCAACAATATTTCATTTTCTTATTGGATTTTGACTTCCTTTTTCCTGTAAAATAGTACATGACTTGCTTTAAAATATCTTTGCAATGCATCACAAATGCAATAGATCTAGGCCTCAGTTTCTTTGTACAGTTTTAACATGAAATCTTCTAGAAAACTATCAGCTGTTTAGGTATTAGAAAATATACAAATATTGCAAGGGAGATAAATCTTAAATGAATGTCTGGAAAAACAACCCCACTTACATTATCAGGGAACAATTGTTTTATTAAAATAAATATTTTGAATCTGATGCTAACAAATTGAGTACCTCAACTTTTTATCTTTCAAAAGCGACAATTCTACAGGTATCACAGTTCAAAATGTCTAACTTAGGTATTTCAATTTAAATGGACAATGATTTTACTTTATGAATCAATCTTTGAATTAAGACATGCTAAATAATTCTGCTTCATCGATAATGGTTACACCTTCAGTAAATTAGGTAAATCCTCGGGAGGGAGGGGGGGAGGGGGGGGGGGAAAGAGTAAAATTTACCAAATTTACAAGATATACATGTATACTGAAAACATCAGAAGTACGTATGGAATGTGCAAACATTGTTCTTAAAATATTTCCAAAACAATGTCCATGCTCAATGACAATAGAAAAACTTTTCTTTAACATAAATATTAAAATTGTAATCTTGAGTTTTAAGTAAATGTCTCCTAGTTCAATAGACTTTATCTGCTGGGAAGAAAAAACTAAATTTGCTCTCCACATTCAATTTCTTTCATTGACGAGATGTACATTCAAAACTATTTTCAAATACATAAAGATAACAGATAATCAGTAAATCCTTTGGACTAAAAACATTTCCAAGTGAAGTCTAACTAGGCTTAAATACTGTAAGGTAAGTTTGATTATCACCTGGATATTTTTAACAATTTCAGTACCTTGAATATTAATTAATAGGAATGCTCTTTAAGTCAACTTTTTAGTACTCGATTAGGAACTATTTTGTTTACCTTCAGAAAGACACAGCGAACAATTACAGTCAAGAGAGATTTAAGGATGGTTCTCAAACGAAGGAGAATACTTCTTGTCTAAAACAGGTATCAGAATGGTTCTCACACACTTACCAGACGAAGAATATTTATGGACTAGTCCAATTGCGTCAGGGCTGAAGAATGGTTCCCAAACTGCATGATTCTTTTTATTAGTGAAATGTCCACCAAAGATGATCTGCAAAGATAAAAAATACATATGACCAAGATTATTTTTTGGTGAACAAACATGCCCCCAGAAGCAATCTTTTCAGGAACTAAACTTAAGAATATTGCACAGCCAGGCACATATTGTTAACACATGTTATAAACTATATTCAGGGTATTGTATTAGTCATTTAATTCATACAGTGTCAGTGCTATAAAAATATACAACTTTCACAAGAAGGATAATCTATACTCTGAATTTCGAAAATGGAGAATATTCCATAGAAATGGTTGACACAGTATGTAACTTAATGTTGTCATGTCCATTTGTACTGGTCAGTAAATTCATTAATTGTATGCTATTGGTAGAAGCTTAAATATCCTTATTGTCAAAAAAAGCTTACCTATTCACTTAGTTAAGGAAGGGGAGATTACTGCAGAAAAATATTGACAAAGGTATGCCACTTGACAGTCATGATCAATTGCACTCATTAGTACAAGAGGGCAATGATGGCCCTAGATCTCTCACCTGAGTATTTTGGCTGTAGGTTTGCAGTTAAGCAGTATTTCATGTTTTAATTGAAAATATGTTAGTAATGTAAATATAAATATGTAAAATATCAGTCAATAAATAAAGGCTCTATGACAGAAAGTAGAAATATCTATCATAAGCTATGATGACCTTGACCCAGGGACCTGAAACCCTACCCATGGGTAGAGGTCCATGCAAGGATCCTGTATACCGAATATCAAAGATATTGGACTTTAAATGAAAACTGTATGAGGTACAGTATTTAAACATATTTTTAGCCTCGGTGACCTTTATCCTAATCTAATTATTCGAAAAAGCTTGATAAAGCTTGATTCATGCGAAATTTTAAAATTCTAGGCTTTGTGCTTTCAGACGAAGATTTTTTTAAAGATTTTCTTCTATACTGCTATTTAAAACTTGTGCCTCTCGGGAGGGGCCAATAGTGACCCCAGGAAAATTTTTCTAACATACTTGAGAGACGTCCTCCAGACATTTCTACATACCAAATCGTAAGGCTCAGGGCCTTCTAGTTTCATACAAGAATATTTTTCAAAGTTTACCCTATATGAACTTATGTAAAAATCAGTTGACCCCTGGTGGGGTCAAATTTGACCCCAGAGGTATAATACCAACTAACTTGGTTAAGGTTTACTAGACCTTGCTACTAACCAAATTTTAAGGATCAGGGCCTTGTGGTTTCAGACAAGAAAATTTTTAAAGTTTTCCCTATGTAAAATGAATCGCCCCCTTGGGCGGGGCCAAATTTGACCCCAGAGGCATAATTTGAACAAACTTGGTAAAGGTCCACACGGCAATGCTACATACCAAATCTTAAGGCTCAGGGCCTTGTGGTTTTTTTAAAGTTTCACTATATAAGCGTATATAAAATCCATTGACTCCCGGGGCAGGGCCAAATTTGACCCCAGATGTATAATTTGAACAAACTTGGTAGAGGTCTACAAGACAATGCTACATACAAAATCTGAAGGCTCAGGTCCTTGTGGTTTCAGACAAGAAGATTTTTAAAGTTTTACTATGTTAAATAAGTTGACCCCCAGGGCAGGGCCAAATCTGACCCCAGAGGCATAATTTGAACAAACCTGGTAGAAGTCCACTACACAATGCTACATACCAAATCTTAAGGTTCAGGGCCTTGTGGTTTCAGACAAGAAGATTTTTAAAGTTTCGTTATATAAGCGTATGTAAAATCAACTCACCCAAAGGGTTGGGCCAAATTTAAATCCAGGGGCATAATTTGAACAGACATGATAGAGGTCCAGTAGACAATGCTATATATCAAATCTTAAGGCTAAAGCCCTTGTGGTTTCAGACAAGAAGATTTTCAAAGTTTTTCCTTTCAATTGCCATAGCAACCAGAGTTCTTGATGGAATTGAATTCTTTGAACAACTTTGGTAGAGCTTCATGCAAGGAAAATCCCTGCAAAGCTTCAACAAATTTGGCCAAGTGGTTTAGGAGGAGAAGTTGCTTAAAGAAATTGTTGACGCACGGACAGACGGACGGATGCAAGGATGATGGACAATGGGCCATCACAAAAGCTCACCTTGCGGACCTCAGGTGAGCTAAGTAAGTGTAAAGTGCCTAATCATTGTTATTTTTTGAAACTGAAACATATCTGATGTGCTGTAAAAGGTTAACTGTACCTACTTCCAGAATGAACAAGAGCCATGTTACACATGGTAATTCCCCGCCCACCCCCCCGCGCGGGGAAGAAGTAACCTGAAGGTTGTACTTTCAAAAACTTAATGTAATAATGCGCGTATGCAATTTGAAGAAAGTCCCTCAAAAAAGGCAGGGAAGAGTTATTGTTATTGACAATGCATTTCTTACCAAAGTGCTATGTCAGTGTATTAAGTTTGAAGAAAATCCCTCAAGTACTTTTGGAGTTATGCTCTAGAATTTTTTTTCCGAAGTAAATCTGATAAAGGGGAATAACTCTAAAGGTAGGCAAGGCAGAGTTATTGTTCTTATACAATGCACTTTCTACCAATGTGCTATGTCAGTGTTTTAAGTTTGAAGAAAAATCGCTTAAGTACTTTTGGAGTTATGCTACGGTATAAAGCCACTGGTACAAGTAGAACTTTAGACATATCCAACTTGCCGAAATAAGTAAACCGTTTGATGGATGGACAGTTCCATCATTATATGCCGGAGGCATAAAAACAACTATTGTAAATGAAATAACCGTACAGATGGATGGATGGACAGTTCCATCATTATATGCCCGAGGCATAAAAACAACTATTGTAAATGAAATAACCGTACAGATGGATGGATGGACAGTTCCATCATTATATGCCCGAGGCATAAAAACAACTATTGTAAATGAAATAACCGTACAGATGGATGGATGGACAGTTCCATCATTATATGCCCGAGGCATAAAAACAACTATTGTAAATGAAATAACCGTACAGATGGATGGATGGACAGTTCCATCATTATACGCCGGAGGCATAAAAACAACTATTGTAAATGAATTAAAGAACAATTAAATACAGTAAATCAAAACGATGTGAAACAGGTTGATCCCCAATTCAATCAACGTTTACCTCATCTGTTTGTTTTGAAGGCACGCAAATCCAAGTGTCTTACACCTTTCTGTATAGGTTCAGCTACACACACTGGTTTCTTTGTTTAAATGCATGTTTACATTCTCTAACAAAAAAGTACTTGTGAGCCTGAAGAACTTTTGCTTTATAATATCAAAAGTTAAAGTAAATACGTAGTCTTATTTTCACTGTACGTAAATGTGTAGAAGAGTGGTCCTGAATTAACGTGTTACAAACTTTTTGACAGTTGGTAAACTTGGTCCTGAGATCGTAGGATTTGTAATCTTTGGTTTTTCACTGCAGCCTTTTACCTTGATGTACCAGCCACATGGTCCAGACTTCTTTCTGTACTATAAATTAGTACAGGAAAATTTAAAGAGACCCAAATATGATCCTGTTCTATTCAGTCATGGTCACCAAAGAGCTAAGTTAGGATCACAGAACCTGAAAACAACATTTTTTTCATATATATTAAATGAAATGTTACTTGAGTTTTTGTCTTAAATTTTCTTTTTTTCAAATTTTAATGTATAGTTTGCCTTTTTCATGCATACATGACTGGACGTAACCAAAACTGTAGTCAGTCTTAATTGAAATCAATTACAATTTTATTTCTCTTTATTATTTTTATCTTCCATTATCATTACTTTCTTATGGTAAAATATTTTTTTTTATATTCCGACTGACATCATGAGTTATTAATTCAACATCTTTATATATACTATGCAAAACCAAAGAGTCTCATTTTCAAGAAAATAGATACTTCTACCTAGTGTAGAATCAAAATTTTTAAGAACAAATCTCAGTTTAGGGTCTCATTTCTACGACCACTACTGATAGCAACCCCATTTTATCATTTACATACTTCCGAAATCATTATCAAAACTAGTTTACACGATTACTTGCTTAAATAAATCTATTATCAGAAAAAACAACTTACATAATTAAGATATCTATGAGAAAACTGTTATACTGGATCCATTCCGACCATTTCAACTACAGCAACGTTCATGACATTTGTGGCCATGACACGATCATCATCACATGCAGCACTGATTTTCTCTTTAGTTTCTTCCACCTCAGCCGTTCTTTGCTGACATCTGAGAGTAACCTAGTAACAACGAGTAATAGTAAAATAACATGAAACATGATAAAATTTATAAAAATTAAAACCTCAAATACAATATGTCTTTTTGTCTTTGCTGACATTCGACAAGATCCTATTTTCTTTCTTCAGTAAGAATTACTTCAATCTTAACTTCATTTCAAAAGTGTATATACATTTTCATAAGTGTAACATTTACAAATGCACTGTGATTCTTTAAACTGGCAGCGGACCCACATCATTTGTTTCAATGGTCACAAATTTTCATTATGCGAGGGAGGTAACTCTGTCATCATTACGTCTGGGTGAGGAAATTAAGATGACAACACACTGAAACTTACATGTAGTAAAATTTGATTAAACAACATTAAACTGAAAATTTAGAATAGACTATGACACAATAGATTAATGAGATACTTGATTCAAAAAGTTAAGTCTAATCAACTTCAGCCTTCAGACCTGACGATGGTTACTTTACTTCACACTTCATGACGACTGTGTGGGTTTAACATCCTACTGGAAATTCCCCCTCAGAATCAGATCTGCAATCTACCACCCTGGAATATATTCAGAACGATCACTCATTCAGTTTGACATAAATTACAACAGAATGAGAATTAAGCTGTTTAATATCTTATCAATTTTGTTTGCATTCAAAGGGTCACAAGAAGTTGCTACAAAATAAAGAAACAAACTACATTTTTCCACGTCCATCCCTCAATTTATACTCTTCACTTCTTCTCTCAGGAAAGCAGTGTCTTTGTAATGACAAGAAGGACTTATTTCAACTCTGATATTTACCTTATATATCCACTTTCCTTTTTGTAGTGTGCAAAGAAGTAAGTCATTCTTAAAACTGAGCACAGTATACCGTCTACACGTCTGTCTATATAACACATATATATTAAAAAATGACTTCTGAAAAATTGTGAAAGGTAAACGTTTTCTTTGTTCACAATTTAAGACAAATAAAGGCATAATATCTGAACAAAATATCTAATCTGAATGGAAGTCTGCTTTCGCAAGACTAGATCCATAGCTGGACTGAGGAATTCACTCTTATAGAACCCAACATTCCAATACTTTCTTTTTCATTATTTTAAGTACAAAGGAAGTATAGCTCTGTTTGTGTACGTATTTACATCTGTTCATATGCATTTGCCTAGTCATGGGTTGAATCTTGATCAGAAATGTCTATATCAAGATTGTTCAGAGCTAAAAATAATGTTCTAGCTCTATTCCTCAAACATGAAATCCTTAGACAATCAGACAGACCTAAGATACAACTTATTCTTATTTCCCAAGAACCTAAAATGTGCAGTTTTATTTCATCATTTTTACTTAAAATTTTCTTGTTTCAATGACTTATTTTATGCTTTCTCATATTATATTTACAAAGTAAAAACACTATATCAAGACAAGCTGATATTAGCTTACCTGTTCTTATAGATAAATCATGAATGACCATTATTTCCTGCTCCTTACCAGAATATCTTTATTTTCTGACGACTTGATTTTTAGGCACAATGTCCAAAGCTGGACAGCAAATAATATTTGGTTCAGTTAAATAATCATACCAAACATTTTTTCACCATGTCTGAAAGTAAATAACAAATATAATCAAATACTATTTTTCATAATAGTACAAAAATCTCAGAGAACCAACAGCAGAATGCTGACTTCACTTTAACTGACTCTCATTCCAGTACCGTTTAAAGTGACTGCCTCATCGACGATGCTTAAAAAAGATAATGTTTTAAATATCAAAAATTCTAAACTGTTGTAATTGTGAAGAACATATGCAAACTAAGTTGGTGTTTTTTTAGATACAGAAACACATCATTATATAAAGCTTTTCACACTTTTATCGATGACAATTTTACCCCGTTAGTCAAGGGGTAGATACATTTTTTGATACCGTTAATTTTGACAACTTGCATCAACATGTCTCTGTGGCTTAGTGTAGCTCACCAGCCGTAATTTTACTCACCGAAATGGTGTTGAAATCAAATTCTGTTTTCTTCAGTTTCATGATGTACAGAAGCACAAAATATGTGTATTTTCCATGGTACTTTCTCTGTAATTTTAAAGAAAAACTTTTTTTAAGCTTAATTTTGTGAGTCAGTTGCTTTAAAATTCAGATCAGTCAAATATTCAACTCTGAAGACAGCAGTGGAGGCTGACCTTGAAAAAGTCAAACTGATCAAATGAATTTATTGAAAAGACTTTAAGCTATCATAATTGACAAATGATAAAATGAAAAGCAAACGGTGCATAGTAAAAGTTCCAATGATCAGTTAAAAACTTATGCAGTTGAAAACAACTGTATTCACAATATCCGTTTTAATTTGATAGCAGGCTCAAAGGAACACAAAATTAAATTCTGAAGGAATAATTTAAGTAAACAAATAAATTTTTCACTCACCACCTGCGGAAAACCAAAAAACCTTGACCACTGGCAATGGCACTATACATGCAGATATATACATTAGGCACTTGTCATCAAGAGATCTCGCATTATAAACTTTATTTTAAATAAAGGATAGCCTCCGAAACAATGGTTTAATCTAAGGGTTTCTAGCTGAATCTGAAGTACAAAAAAGAATCTAATGTATCTTTCAAATGAAAACAGCAAAGTGATGTAAATAAGAGAACATAAATATCTCAAGTCAGAATTTGAGGAAATTGTATCCAGATCCTGCTGTTTTTCAAATTGATCAGCTTAACCATTACACAATATATACAAGACTCTCTTAATCAAAAATTCATTCAAAGAACAACTGTCCGTAAACAGGAAAAAATTTTACAACTGGTTTGTTCTCATCCTCTTGTATGTGATATATCGTTGTGGATAAATGATACTTATGAATAAGATGCTGGGAATAGAACGTACTATTCCAAACGGCAAAAATATGTCAAACTCAGTAGAACTGGTATAAAGACTCAATCAATTCAAAATGTAAGCCATAAGTAGTTAAAACATGAAGTGTCTAGCACGGAAAACCCACTGAATATTACTGGTACTGTTTTTTGCATTTCTATTCTAAAAATCAAAGGCACTGGAGATGTACACTCGAGTCTTGGCCTACATACAGGTTCTTACCCTCCTTACTGTTGTCTAATATCGGTTCATTTGGAAACACTTCACACACAGTATATGTTTATGATTTGTATAACCTCAATTCAATCTTTATGATTTGTACTTGATGTTTGTTCAATAGTTTCACATAGAGTTACATCAAACATACAGTTCTATATTGTATGTCAGTCCTGAAATAAATGAACCAAATTTATCAAAGATAAAAGTCTGGGACAGGTTTAATATAATAATAAACATTATATGGAAAGAATGGGAATGTTTTTTTTTCTTATTTACTTCCACAATTACTTATGACAAAAATCTACTAACTGTTATTTGCATTTTTTTTTTCATTAAATATATTATGGTTGGCATATAGAAAAGTAAGCTTTTGGACAATAATGAATACGCCAGTTGTCTCCCTTGTATAACAATCAAAGATAAAACAAGATATGTTTGTAAAACATGTATGCCCCCTATCGGCAGCCAATTAGTCATGTGGCCAGATTATTGTGACTGACTTTTGACCTAGTGACCAAATATACATGTTATCTAAAATGTAAGTCTCACAGTCCACAAAACCCGATGCCATTTGGTAACCAAGTTATTGGTCTGAATTGTTCTGGCATACATGTGACCTTGACCTTTGACCCCAAAATCAATAGGGGTCATCTACTAGCCAAGACAAATGCATATATGAAGTTTGAGGGTCAACGGCGCATGGGTTGTCAAGTTATTGATTGGAAACCGTTTTTTACCTACAAGGTCAATGTGACCTTGACCTTTGACCCCTTGACCCCAAAATCAATAGGGGTCATCTGCTGGTGATGGACAATCATCCTACCAAGTTTGAAGTTTCTAGGCCTAAGCATTCTCTAGTTATTGATCGAAAACCGTTTTTAAGATGAAAGTCTCTGTGATCTTGACCTTTGACCTAATGACCTCAAAGTCAATAGGGGTCATCTACTGGTGATGACCAACCAGTATACCAAGTTTGGTGAACCTAGGTCAAAGTGTTCTCTAGTTATTGATCAGAAACCGTTTTTAGGATGGAAGTCCCTGTGAGCTTGACCTTTGATCTAATGACCTCAAAATCAATAGGGGTCATCTACTGGTGATGATCAACCAGCATACCAAGTTTGGTGAACCTAGGTCAGAGCGTTCTCTAGTTATTGATCGGAAACCGTTTTAAGGATGAAAGTCTCTGTGATCTTTACCTTTGACCTAATGACCTCAAAGTCAATAGGGATCATCTACTAGTGATGACCAACCAGCATACCAAGTTTGGTGAACCTAGGTCAAAGAGTTCTCTAGTTATTGATCGGAAACCGTTTTTAGGATGAAGGTCCCTGTGAGCTTGACCTTTGACCTAATGAACTCAAAATAAATAGGGGTCATCTACTGGTGATGTCCAACCAGCATACCAAGTTTGGTGAACCTAGGTCAAAGCGTTCTCTAGTTATTGATCGGAAACCGTTTTTAGGATGAAGGTCCCTGTGAGCTTGACCTTTGACCCCTTGACACCAAAATCAATAGGGGTCATCTACTAGTGATGGACAATCATCCTACCAAGTTTGGAGTTTCTAGGTCTAAGCGTTCTTTAGTTATTGGTCGGAAACGGTTTCTAACTACAAGGTCAATGTGACCTTGACCTTTGACCCCTTGATCCCAAAATCAATAGGGGTCATCTACTGGTGATGGACAATCATCCTACCATGTTTGAAGTTCCTAGGCCTAAGCATTCTTTAGTTATTGGTCGGAAACCATTTGGTCTACGGACCGACGGACCGACCGACAGACAGACATTTGCAAAGCAATATACCCCCTCTTCTTTGAAGTGGGGGCATAATAATTGAAAGTACAATAATATAAATACATTAAAACCTCAACTTATAAAAAGACCAAACATAGTAAATAAGGTAGTAAAAAGATAAATAATATAAACTCTAGCTTACCCAATTTGTGGAAATCTGCAAACCAACATTACAGTAGACTGAATACTGGCTGTAGGAACTAGAAATAACAATGAACTTTCATTAATTAGTGGAACTGATAAAGTTTAAGACAGAAATGTGCAACAGTTAAATCATTTCAGCAGGCTATCGGTTTTATTTAAAACGAACACTCTGAAACGAAGTTTATGCACAAATTGTGAAATCAGAATAATCCTACCCTATCACTATCAATGTCTTCACTGGTAATGGTTGCCCATATAATTGACACTCCTGAAGAGTGTAGTTACTTTAACATGTCGAACATTGTGCAAGAGACAAAAGGGCACTCCCAGTTCTTGTGCTAAGCACAGACAGTGCATAGCACTAATATATTAGTACACTGTTTAATGTATCAACCGAAAGACGATAAGTAGTGTGTATCAGACTGTAAACACCTGAATTACAAGACATGCAACTTACCTATCCACCTCAGATCAATCCTACCATAGAGCTAGAGCATTTTTAATAGTTCACCAGGTAAAATCTTGTGATAAGAGAAGACAAACACAGCGATTAGAACTGGCTAAAAACCTGGAAAACTGAAATAAGTATATAAAAAGACTAAAAGAGGTGTAAAATAGGTTTGAGTAATTGATAAAGTACTAAAATGACAATGCAATACGACCAAACTGTAGCCGAACAACATGGAAAATCTTCACTCTCATAAAGAATATATAACAAGAGCTGTCAGTGGAGACAGCACGATGAACTGTTTAAGTACTGGATAGCTAAGAAATGGATAATTATTAAAAATCCAGTCAATGAATTTCAAAGATTTTGAATTTACTATCCCGAATTCCAGTTTTGAATTTATTCTACTACATATTTAACTAAATTTTCTTAAAATCTACACTGGTCCGAACTAATTTACACTGGCCATGGGCCACCAGGCCAGTGCTTAATTTGATGACAGAAAATCATCTTAATTTAAGATCATTCTAAAAATATATATAGACAAGAAAGTTCTCCATGGAAAATGAAATATCATGTAATATCTATAACTTTATCATTGAAAATCTCTCAAAAATAAAGAAGTTATATTGAAATATTACATTTTTTAAAGAAAAAAAAAACCTTAAGTTTAAAAGGCGGATAATGCTAGACATATGGTGCTAGAGTTAAGAACCTTACCACATATGATGTGGGTAGAGATAAGGAATAAATATTTGAAGTTTGAAGGAAATCCCTCAAGAAATAAAGAAGTAACAGTAAAAAATATTTTACTGCACCAAAACTTTAATCAGAAATCTGGACGTGGATGTAGGACAGCTCTCCATATAAAAAGAAATAAATAAAGAAATAAATAAATAAATAAATAAATGAATGAATGAATGAATGAACAAGTGAATGAATGAATGAATGAATGAATGAATGAATGAATGAATGAAATATTTTGCGTTAGAATACATGTATCAGCTTATTCATGTTAGTTACATTTGATTCTTACAATTTATTTTTTATTTCAAGGAGGAAAAATAAATACAAATTTAAAATTTAGACAAACAAAGTTAATAATAAAACAAACTTACCTTTTAAGTATTCTTTAAAAACTTCAATTTCCATATTTTCTTTTCCCATCCCAGCACTAAGTTTAAACAGTTTCTGTCCACAGGCGTTCGGCACATTTGTCTTGCCAATAATGGTCAAATTATTATAATATAATCTCCCTTTGATCATCAAGAACAAAATAACTATCCAGCACTCGTTTACTGTATAATATATATACAAGGTAGATCTATATAACTCCCGCAGCGTATTTCCCCGACCCGGTCAAAATTTTGCTCTCGCATTTTTTTCAAATAAGACATATTTTCATATCTATACATGCAAACATAGCACAATAGATATATCTTCCAGAAAAAGTTAAAAATATTGAGCCATCTATTTTCATTTTCGATAAATGAAACATCAAACTTGAAAAATTACCTTAAAATTGCGAGGTCGACATGTTTTGTGCCAATGCATATAGCTTCCTGCAGCCTCGTTATCGATTTGACAGTATGGACGGCTAGCGTAGAAAAAGATGTTGTTGCGAACGAAATGAAATTAAGACCAGTTGGAAGATAAATTTTATGGAATAACTTCGTAAAAAGATAAAATTTAAGATAGCTTACCTCCTTGTAGAATTTTTTCTTGATGACATGCCGTTAAAAGTATGTTTACTCGTGATGGATTTGGAAGTTTCTTTGGCACAAAACATGTCGACCTCGCAATTTAAAGGTATTTTTTCAAGTTTGATGTTTCATTTATCGAAAATGAAGATAGATGGCTCAGTATTTTTAACTGTTTCCGGAGGATATATCTATTGTGCTATGTTTGCACGTATAGATATGAAAATATGTCTAATTTGAAAAAAATGCGAGAGCAAAATTTTGACCGGGTCGGAAAAATACGCTACGGGAGTTATATACCTTGTATATATATTATATAGTAAACGGGTGCTTGATAGTTATTTTGTTCTTGATGATCAAAGGGAGATTATTTTATGATAAGTTGGCCATTATTGGAAAGACAAATGTGCCGAACGCCTGTGTTTCTGTCTATAACAATTTATCTCTGTATTACTGTGGTTATATGCAGTTAAATCATTTATATACACACAAAAATATGTCAAAACTATTTACACATGTGTAGAAAATTTCAGCATAGTGACGTCATATGATTGAACAGTTTTGTTTGTTTAATGTCCTCCTCTGATTGTTTCAAACTGAAATGATTTATAGCCATCTCTGTCCTTCTTCAGTTCCTCCAGCATCCTAAACTGTGATGATGTTTTTATTCTGAGTATCTGTTTTCTAAATTCGTCCTCGGGTTCTATTCTACATGCATTTATTCCTACTAAAACAGACTGGGGTAGTTCTTGTATCAGGTCAACTAGCTGACGCAATGATGAAGCCGCCATTGTCACCTTGTACAACACAACATGTGTATTTCCAGGTAGGTTGCTGTCTGCTGCTGGATTATTTCTAAACTTCAACACAGAATCTGGGTAATATAACCACATTAGCTTACACTTCTCTAGTATGGCCAGGTTGATTTCCATTTCTGGCACAGGTATAATCTGCAGTGATAACGTTCTAAGTTGTGAGTGTTGAAGTAACTCCAGTCTGCTCCCAGGACAGTGAAGCCCCCTGTGGTCAGTACAGCGTAACTCGATCAGCTTAATCTTTCGTAAACACTTTGTCCTAGATATATAATTATAGAACTCTGTCAACTCACTGTGACTGAGTGACCACCTGCGGATATATATCACTTCTAACTTGTTTAAACTTGTGACTTCCTTACACGGTAAACGAGGAAAGTCTGAACCTGTATCAAACCAACTTAAACATTTAACAGACGTCTTCAGTAGTATAGCAATATCATCAATGTCATATTTTCCACTGTACCATATTTTCTCCAGGTTGTCTAGACTAGTCAATGAGAAATAATCAATAACTTCTCGTGTACTCTTGAAATGATTCATATACATCCATGCATAAACTGACTTGATATTTTGTTGATTTCGTAATATCAGGAGGCGGAGATTTTCGCGGTATTGTTCTTGTTTACAGCTGCCATCAAGAAAAATATCTTCAATACACAAACTGGCTTGATTTCCTTGTGACATTTCTTTACAACAATTAACCAACAGTTTCTGATATTCTCTTAGTGGATGATACAATATCCCTTTTACTGAACTCCTATATTTACGTGTTATTTCATCATCATTTACGATTCTAATCAGCTCACGTGAATACTTAGATAACTTGCCTACATTGATGCCACTAATAAACAGAAGAATTTTGGATATTTCCAGAATGTCTTTAATACATTTACATTTTGATTTCAATGTTTCTAATACTGATGATTCATTTGTAGAGGAACTCATGTATAGTGCAGCGAAATATTCCTGTACTGATTTATGTGAGAAAGATATTTTTGTTTTCTGCTTAGACAATTTTCTGCGATCTTTAGTTTGTGTTAGAAGTCCTGTTTTAAGGCAGAAACCTAAACTCTCTTTCAGATATCGTTTTGCTACAGAGACGTCAAATACAAGAATATTTTCCTCTTTTGTTTCCCGGAATAACGTATGAAAAGCTAGTTCTCCTAAAGACATGATAAGCGAGTAAAACTTTACACAGTTTTCATTTTCACTGAAACACGGCAGGATATCGCCTTGGGGATATGCTGGTATATGTGGAGGGTTTTTGTTCATGTATTTTACTACAGTTCTTGCAAGCATCAGTTCGACAATATTGCCGTATAATGCAGAGAGAGTATTTCCTAGATTTTTGTCGTCACACCATAGACTTAGCATGAACATTAGCAGTATTGGAATTACTGCTAGTTCCGACACACGTTTTTCCTCCATATCTGAATTAAATTTATCTACTTTTTCCCACAAGATGTATAGATCTTTCTCGCCACTAACCTGTGATATAAACGACTCTTTCAATTTGTTCCCTGACATCTCGTTCAGCCCAGCAATTTCAAGTTTTTGTTCAATCTGGCTTGCGTTTATGCCACCTACGCTTAATTTCCAAGGTCGGGTGGTAGTCAGCACTGTAGTAGTTTCTCGGGCGGCCCTGTGTGGGATAAATTTATCCCCCCGTGTACAGTTGTTTGGAGGGTGTTCCCATTCGTCTAGACCATCAAGTAACACCAAACATCTTTCATTATTCAGGACATTTTCTAAATCCTTCTCATTATATCCTGTATGCCCAAATCTTGGAAAGAGCTGGTTGAAAATCATATCTTCAATTGAACATTCGCTGGAACTGTCTCGTAGTAACACTAGAAAAACGAAATCAAATCCACCCAGAATTTCAATTTCTTCGTCTGAGAAGTGGGCTTTATCCTCGTCCCGTGGATCCTTAGATTGACACCATGTTAACGCCAGTCTCTTGCTAAAAGATGTTTTGCCTAAGCCTGCATCCGCAATTAAATATATTTCTTTGTAAAGGTTTCGATTCTTCTTGTATTCCTCGTCTTTGTAGAACATATCGCAGAATCGAACCTTTGTTTTTTCTTCTTTCCCACCACCAGTATCTCTTTTGACTTCAACAGAATTTATATCTGGCATAACATAGAATTTTAGGAGAGAGGTGTCTTCCTCTTCGATCAGTGGCGACAACTGAATGGTAGCGTAATGTCGTCTGTAGGTGGCTATCAAATCCTTCCTTAGATCTGAAATATAAGAAAGAAGGAATCATAATCTTAATGTATTTAAAATACTATCATATAATAAACAATCTACGATTCAAGCTCAGAATGAGATATATAAAAGACGCTGGTCATTATTTATGTAAAAAACAACAACAACTTAAACGTAACTTACAACATTAGCAGTTTAGAACTTCTTTACTTAATATGCTGAGAAAACTGCCATGTATTTGATCGTGTACGAGTAAGTCATAATGAATAAAGGTCATACACCCAAGCAGACGGACTATTTGATAGCTGTCATTATGTTTATTTCATCTATAAATACACTGGCACTGGATATGACTCAATTACCACAGGAACTTGTAATTGTCGGACCAAAATGCAGAGCTATTGATATGTTTATGTGATGTGCGATTTTCTAAAGGCTGTGTTTTTAACTCGTATATATATATATATATTCACAATTAGGAGGGAGCGCTAGCGACGACAGAAATTACCATTATTATCGTTATTGAACGTCTTTAATACAATCGATCCTTAAATATTGCGATTTTTTTATTGTTCATTTACTTCTTTAAATGTCAATATGTCAAATAATGATTTCATAAATGCATACTTTAACTAGGGAAACAATAATTTAGGCTTACGAAACTGAAAAAAGAGGCCTTTTTATTTTACATTCAATGGCTACAATTTAAAAAAAAATGTATCAATCAAAAGGCGTTTCTTTTTCACAAATTCGACACCCACAACAAACCACTGAGGCACATATGAGAATCTCAAGAGGCTCTCCAACCGGTCTGGTCACGAAACGAAAATACCCTGCCGGGATGTAAGCCGACGCTTTTACCAGTAGGCCACAGGCATGTCTATAACATAGAAAACTCACAAGCCTGTGCACTTTTCATATTTGTTTCATAGTTTCAGGTCCCTATGTATAGTTGAAATGTTACAATAAATTGTGTTAATTTCATTATATACCCTGTCTATGCAAGATATATCAGTTGAGTATGATATGCTCGACAAAATTTGAACAAAATTTAATAGTTTAAAATGATCAAAATTAATAAGTGCCCTTATGGAGTTTGCGTAGTAACCGAGAAATGACGTCATAAAGAGATCGGACGATTTTTTTACAATTTCTTTTTATAATTCATAGAATAAAAACAATAAATAGACCACCTTTAACTGGTTTTAACTCGACATTTTAAAGGAAAGTCTAAAAGAAAAACGTAATTTCAGACCCTGACAACTATAACCGACCATGTCAGGTCTTTCAGGCTAGTTTATATTGTATGCGAGATAAGTAACACAAATCCAAGCCAAGTGAATTCTATTTGATCATTACGCAGGTTTCACCAAGTCGCAAGATCAACACGCTAAGAGATGTTTAAGTGAATTATGTGTCATAATTATGATGTCTATAATTCTGTTTCAGGGGACAAAACTGAAGATTGAAGTATGTTTTGCACCACATGTCAACTGCTAGTCATCCACCTTTGAATTTTATATTTCAGTTGTGATACTCGAACAAGAGTTCTATAAACAAGGGCTTCCTGAAGATTTTTGTTTAAATACGTGAATCCATGTTTGCATTAAGCTTGTTTAAGCTTTAATTAATTTTCGGTGAAAGTTTTCAGTCACATCATCCGTTCTGAAAAGCATGTAACTTGTTCGTACTTATGAACACATACATTATAATTTAGAAACTGCCTATCTATGAATTGAATTATAAAATACCACTGTAAATGTTATTTTTGCTTGTTTTATGAGAATTTTCAGTGTAAAATTTACTTTAGAAAAAAAAAACGCCATATATGTGTAGCAGAGCCAATATTTCAATGGGTGTTTATTATGTTCTTTAATCATAGAGTTGGGTCACACAATATCTTTAAACATTTTTAAGTTAAAGTGCATCTTTAATATTCTTGAGCAGTGATCAGCTGTTCCCATGACTTAAGCATGCAGATTTATTTCTACACTTGTTTTGTAAGGTTACTATTGGTTTCAACCAATCAGAGTGTAGGATACATTAAATTAGCAGTCACATGACTATTTGGTTTTGGCAGTCTATTCAAGTTGGTGTGTGAGAGAAGTGTCCTCTCCCTATTCTTATGTAGTTTTAATGTTTGAAAGGAACTATTTGGATCAAGTATTTATTGCTGTGGTTTGTAGTTTATACTTGTAATCTTGGATTGGTTTGATGAATTTTCCCGTGCATTGTAGTTTGTCTATATTGTACGCGTTCTTATGTTATTTCAGTAAGGTTCTGTAATGGTTGATCTGAAACTGCCCATCTTCCTTTCTTTTAACACGGCATGATTTGCTTAACTTTAACTTTACAGCACAGTTTACAGTTACACAGTAAGACAGCACACAGACACACTGAGAGAGCTGATATTGTATTGTTTTGTGAAGGGTGCTTGTGTCACAAACAAGGTATGCCATATTTAAGGATTATTGTTTACATGTAATAGATGTATTAAAATATAGTATCAAGGTATAGTATATGACAAAATCAAAGAGTTCATGGTTCTACCCTTTCGAGATGCTGTGTCAAGTAAGAACTGATGTGTATTTTATCGATTTTAAAGGATATTCGTGCTGTATGTTTATATAATATAAAGTGATGTTTTATATCATTGAGTAATACATATATGGATCTGAAATATCTGTACTTCAATATGTAAGTTGTTATAAATAATGATATCCTTTGTATGTATGATATACTGATATCTCATGATAGTCACCATGAATATTTAGTTATGATACTTACATGTGTATTTCAGACCCATCTCTTCAGCTGTTTGTTTACAGCTTATGGTACAGATCCCCAGACGTTTTATAATGTGTTTTATATAGACTTGTACACGAAATAAATATATATATATCTAGAAGAACCAAGACTTCTGTCTACATGATCCTGCTAGATATGGGCCAAAAAGAGGGACAAATCTCATTTTTTTCTTATTTTGCAAGGAGTTCACTATGTTTAAATACACATATTTTGGGTAGTACGTAAAGAACACAATCATTTTGAATAGATACATTTCATTATTCGGTCGTATCTTCGGTTGTTCAATTTTAACAGGTTTTGCACAAGAAACACACATTGACAAAATGTCTTTCTACATACGATACAAAGAGTAACAATCTGATTTACTAGTATTTAATCGATTTGCCCCGGTTGACAATGATGGAGTGCGACTAATAGTCGGAGATTATGCAGTAAAAGTGTAGGAAAAATATCTCACCTGTTACACGAATAGTACAGAAATTTAAAATCTATGTCGGTAGATATGTTAAGCGGACAGAAATAACAGCCAAAAATAACGCAATATAAATCACATATACAAAAAAAAAATAAAAAAAATAGAGTTTGTTTCTTTTTTCAGTCTGTTCTTAAATAGGATTTTTTTTTATTTCTTTGTTTCCGACACTCTTTCTATCTTTGTTATTTCAGTATCTTTTCATAAAAGTTCAGATCCATCCACCCATACATACACCCATCCATACTGAGTGAATGAACTAACAAACGAACAAATAAATGGCTTATCGTAAGAAATAAGAAATTGTAAGAAATTGCACCGTTTTCCATCTCTTCTTTAATTCACGCTTTCAAGGATGTATTTTACCATAATGCACGAACGACAACGCTTAAAAGGAAATAGTCTACCTCTACTCAGAGTTACTTCCCTTATAATATCAGATACATGTAATCGTGGGAAAAAAACGTTAGCAAAGAAATATTTAATAATAGCAATAGTAATTGTTTGACATTCTATCGTCTCTAATAAAGATAATGTAGTACACGGAAGCTTAATTTTTCCGTTCTTCTTAAACCTACTATTTTCTTCTACAGTTTATATGCCAATGAAAGCCACCGTGTCTCGACAGCGGAATGCTACCTCCACTCTGCCATCCGCTCCAAAAAGCCCGTAAAATTATCAGTTTTTGGGGCCAGATCTTTCGAGTTGGTTGTGTTCTCTCTCAGATTTAAAGTCATTCAAAATAACTCACCTTTGAGACACATATTCATTTCATTACCATTCAAAACAATTAAAATATAAATCCATCTAAAGTCTATATCCTTGTTGAAACCGGTTTGTATCACTCAAAATTCCATGATTGACACGTTTTCTATGACATACAATTCTAAAGTCTTTTTCAACAAATTTGCTATTCTAAAGATAGACTCAACTTCAAAAAAAAAAAAATAAAATAAAATAACTTAACATAAAAAATAAAAATAAATAAAAAAAAGTAGTCTATTTCAAATTGATTTGTTCGGTCAGATTATAATATAGTACGTTCCAAAGATCACACAATTTACAAAATTATTGCGTAACCATTACATTTCCCCACTCACTCCTTCCTAACCTTTACTCTTTAAAAGGTCTGTACTTTTTCTTTTCTTTCTTTCGTTTTCCCCTCTTTTTATCTGTACAACTTAACAGCAGAACCATACCATGTGAATTGAATTGAACTTTGTACATATAATTATGTTGCACTGTATACTCGTATATATATATATTTCCCGAATATTTCACGGATTAATATTGCATATAAATTTATGAATAATGATAAGCATGAACAACATGAAATTAACACAGAGATAGTTCAAATAAATAATCAAGATTGTGGGAAGGTGAGCACAATATAAATAGTTCTGAATATAAACAATGTTGCAGAAAATACTATACAGAATCAGCAAAATGTCATTACTATCATCACCACTTGTTACCATCACTACTGGTATCATGACCATAATTGTCAGAATCATTTTATGAAATACTAAACAAAAAATACTTTCACTAATAATAACACACCTTCAATAAGACGGCTGGTCTTACAGGTGGTTAAAATACATGAATTTCGCTGCATTTGTATGTGCATGTTATATTAAATACATATTGCTGGTAAAATTACCGTAGGTATTACATATTCGACCCTATCTTGGACGAAACGAAATATCAAGAAAGGAAACAATGTAAAACACAGACTGGTTATATCAGACCATAGCTTTTGTAAGGGATAACGTACACGTTTTGTAGACAAAAATAAAATAATATAATTCAAAAGTTATGCACCTAGATACTTAAATGCTTATTTGCAAGTTTTGCACATTTTGCGACAAAACGTATCGCTATGCGTAGAAACTGTTTGTGGATTTTTTTTGTCATTGATAACACAATTTACAACATTATTGCGTAACCATTACATTCCCCCACTCATTCCTTCCTAACCTTTACTCTTTAAAAGGTCTGTACTTTTTCTTTTCTTTCTTTCGTTTTCCCCTCTTTTTATCTGTACAACATAACAGCAGCACCATATCTTGTGAATTGAATTGAACTTTATACATATAATTATGTTGCACTGTATACTCATGTAACTGTTATAAAGTTTTGAGTAAATAAAAATACTTTTCTGCTCTGTTCTGCTCTAATTGAGTAATTTATCAGTTTGCAACAACTGAAATGTTTAATTTAAGAACAAATCAATCAATTTGATTTAAGGAATTAAGGAAAATAATGAAGCATGAGCCATAAATACAGTTATTACACTTATTATACAATAACACAAAAAGGCTGAACACGGTTTCTTATTTCATTGACTACTATTGTAGTGTGTATCATTCTGCTAAACTGCATTATCTTCCTACTTCAGTGTTATCCAACAATGCTGTTTACAAATTATCATTTGCCATAACAATTATGGGGCTTAGTCCACATTGAAAAAAATATTGTTGGGGGTTTTGTTTCGAATAACAGCAGTATAATCTTCTTTATTTTCTAATCAGATGATGTAAAATGGAACTGTTATATCGCATTTATTACAAGTAGAGCGCGCCAATAATTGTCATCTGGTAGTGACCATATTCGAAAAAGAATTAATATATTACGTTTCTCTAAACTCGTTTTCAAATGGAAAATCAGTAAGTGAAGTAATGTTAATCAAGTTAAATCAAACTATCGTTGGTGGCGGTGTTATGTTGGCGAAAATCGATTTTCATTTTCGAGAATCGATGTTGCCACGTGGCAAGGAAAGTAACTCTTTGCGAGAATCGATGTTGCAAGGTGACAAGGAAAGTAAATCTTTGTGGAAATCGATGTTGCCAGGTGGCAAGGAAAGTAAATCTTTGCGGGAATCGATGTTGCAACGCGGCAAGGAAAGTTACTCTTTGCGGAAATCGATGTTGCCAGGTGGCAAGGGAAGTTACTCATAGCGAGAATCGATGTTGCAAGGTGGCAAGGAAAGCCAGTTGGCAAGAAAAATACTCAATGTGGGAATCGATTCTGCAAGATAGCAAAGAAAGCCAGGTGGCAAGGAAAGTGATTCTTTGCGGGAGTCGATGTTGCCAGGTGGCAAGGAAAGCCAGGTGGCAAGTAAAGTTACTCTTTGCGGGAATTGATGTTGCAAGGTGGTTAGGAAAGCCCGGTGGCAATAAAAAGATACTCTTTGCAGAAATCAATTTTGCCAGGTGACAAGGAAAGTTACTGTTTCTGGAAATCAATATTGCCAGGTGGCAAGGAAAGATACTTTTTGCGAGAATCGATGTTGCAAGGTGGTATGGAAGGCCAGGTGGCAAGGAAAGTTACACATTGCGGGAATCGATGTTGAAAGATGGCATGGAAAATCAGGGGGCAAGGAAAGTCATTTTTTTTTGCGAGTCTCAGAATCGATGTTGCCACGTGGCAAAGAATGTTACCCTTTGCGAGAGTCGATGTTGCCAGGTGGCAAGGAAAGTTACTATTTGCGGGAGTCGAAGGTACCAGTTGGCAAGGAAAACCAGGTGGCAAGGAAAGTTACTATTTGCGGGAGTCGAAGGTGATAGGTTGCAAGGAAAGCCAGATGGCAAGGAAAGTAACTCTTTGCGCGAATCGATGTTGCAGGGTGTTTAGGAAAGCCAGGTGGCAATTAAAAGTTACTCTGCGGGATCGAAGGTGCCACGTGCCAAGGAAAGTTACTCTTTGCGGGAATCGATTTTGTCAGGTGGCAAGGAAAGCCAGGTGGCAATAAAAGTAACTCTTGGTGGGAATCGATGTTTCTACGTGGCAAGGAAAATTTTTCTTTGCAAGAATCAATGTTGCCACGTGTACAAGAATGTGAAAGTGTTTCCCTTTTCTCTATGTTTATGATATTTCGATTAAATTCTGATAGTAAATCGAAATACTCTCTCCAATTCGATTCAATAATCGATTTTCATTTTAGTCCGATCGGACAATAGTTATGCCATGTAGGTTCTTCGATATATTATATTTGTTTAATCTGGGCAATTTATACACATGTTCATAATTATATGTTTTTATTCAACTAAATGGTTTCCATATACTCAGGTCCCCAATTCAATATATCATATTTGTTTGTTCCGGCATATACATCTACATATATGTTTTTTTATACAACTTAATGGTTTTGAAATACTCAGGTCCTCAGAATCTGACAACTAGTTCCGGCATAATCGGGTCTTGCAGGCAAATTGTATGCACGTTAAGTACAAATTAACATCGAAAAGCAAATCCATTCTAACAATATGGTTTAAAACGCACATCTGACTTATTTACATTTGCACAGTTAGGGTAGTAGTCATGCATTCGGACGATAACTTTTAATTCATACATTTTACGCTTCTGTATTTTTTCTTTGGCCGTAGACCCTCTGATTTCACCTTGAATTCCGTTTAAAGCGACTGACTCACAGATGGGCCGATGATGAAAAAAAAGAAAATGTTCTTACATCTTGAAATTTTTGCTGCAATTGTGAAGAACATATTTAAACTAAGTTACTGATTAATTTTTTGTTACAGAAAAACCTCAAAATATAAAGTTTTACACACTTTTATCGGTAAAAAGTTTACCCCGTTAGTCACGGGGTAGATACTTTAGTTATAACATTAATTTTGACGCAAACTTACATGTAGTCGCTGTAACTCAGTGGTCTAGATCGTCGCTCTATATTTTACTGACCGAAAGGTTGTGGGTTCGAATCCTGGTTATGTCAAAACTTTTTTTCCCCAGTTTTCATGGTGTATAGAAGCATAATATGATGTTTTTTCCACAGTATATTAAATTCTTTTTAATTTTAAAGAAACAAAATCAGCAAAATTCTGTGAATCAGTCGCTTAAACTGAAACGTGAATATATAGGATTGCTGCTAAATTTGTTTGGTGGACAAAACAACCAAAGATATTTCATTGGTCGCTTGTCACGTAAAGAAGCTGATTCCCAGAAAAGAGCACTTAAATAAAATCGTGTAAGTTCACAAGCATTTTCAACTGGTTAACATGTTGCACTTGTGATATTCATAAAGAAAACACACATGATTTCGGAAGAGGCCGGTTCAACATTTTGTTCTTTGCCTCTCGGTCATTTATTAACGTCTTCTGCGCGCATCCTTTCCGCCAAAATACATTACAAAGACAGTAACTTCTCCGGTGCTGAGTAACTCCTTTTAAATATAATTCTCGTATGTTGTTCACATGACACGAATGATGCAAAAAAATAAATAAATAAATAAAACAACTAAAAGTAATAGATCTAGTTTGATGTTACGAAACATAAACATTTTGCCAGCAATATCTAATAGAAAAAAAAAGATAAAAAAAAAATAAAGATAAAAAAAACTGAACCATTAAACATGCACTGCGGAGGTTAATAATATACTACTTAAAAATACCACGACCCTACTTTTTGTTGTCGGTACAAAAATAACACCCAGAATCAACGCATAAAACCACCAGATACAGTAATTAATTTGAGTTTGTTTTTTCTGTTTCCATGATATCTTCATTTCTTTCCTTCTTCCATTCACTCTTTTTAATTTTGTCAATATAATATCCTATGAAATAAAAATCATATATGTGGACCTGACTTTGTATGAACTTGTTTTCATATTGCCGCGGTATATACCATCAAGCACGAACGACAACACTTGACAACTAATATTCCTATTCCAAACTCCCCGCAGCGGTTACTTCCCCTGCTCAGTACAGAAAAGCAGCAAAGCGTGACGTAATTTGTTCCTATTCATCGCCTATCATGTCTTCTACGCAGAAATATTGTAAAAGCGTGCCAGGAATAACTAGGAGTTAGTCGTGTTTATGAAAAATGTTTGAAAATATTGCAAACTGGATCTTTATAAATCAACTTCTTCAATATACTTATTTCTACAGTAATTTGCTTATAAATACCAACTGTCTTGACAAAATAAGAGATCAGAGGCGGTTCCAGGATTTCAGGTTGGCTGGGGGGGGGGGGGGGGGGCGCAAAATGTTCGGCCCAATTTGTGTCCGTTTTCTATCTCATTTCAACGGTTGTGGTTATGGTAGAGAATACTGATTTGGCAATATCAAATGGGCCTCTGATTATTCAATTCAATGTTGAACAATAAAGGATACATGATTTAAAGACATATTCAAAATAGACCTACAATAACACCTATGGTCCGGGAATTTTAGGGTGGCGCGCGCCGGGTGCGCCCACCTCTAGATCCGCTATTGGAGATGATAACTGTATACCATTTGCGCACGGTGAAAACAGAATAGTTTAACAGTGTATAAATATTTTGGTTCGAATATTTCGTGTCGGTTCACTCATCATATGAAAGGTTGATTACACAACCAAACAGAAAGATTAAGCTCCAGAATAACCCTTTAGTGTCATTCTATTTGCTTTCTTTCTATTCTATCTTTCTATTCCATCTTCGACGCAAAATCAGTTTATCATTAATCATGTTAATGTCGCATTCTCGTAGTGGACTAGTCGTTTTTTATTTATCATTGCCAAAACATTTTATCACATAAAATGGAAGAATCAACATACAACTTTTTAAATTTTTGTCATCCGAATAAGTGAAATACGGTAACATCTTCATGAAGGACAAATTAAGATTTTCATTATCAAACCTTTACAGTCTCCTTACCGTGTTTATATATTTATGAGGCGTTCGTCCGTCAGTTTATCAGTCTGTCTGTCCATTCGGAATATCTGAATCTTGGAGTAACTAAAATAGTGAGGCTATGTTAACAATGTTGTTTTGAAACGGTAGACAACAGTGAGCAAATAAAAGATGTTTAAGAACAAAAAAATAAATAAAACGCAAATCCTAAAGAAAACTGTCTCGGGTTGTGATCGAACCCTGTGTGGAAATCTATTTAACCAATATATATAGTAACGGAACTGATACACTTTTCAATAATTAGACCTCTTACTCATTGATTGTTATTTTACCGAACCTATAAAAAAGTTATTATAATGCCATTTTAGTAAGATTGCAAAAACGCTGTAGAAAATAGGACATTTTTGATATTTCTATCTTTTCAAATAGATCATGCGCTACGTTCGAATGAACACCATGCCCCCGGGGGCGTTGGCCTTAGTCCCCGTGACCTCTAAGTGAGTCTGGTGGGTAAAGCTCATCAAGGAGCATGCACCTGTGAAGATTTAAGGCTGAAGGTGGAAGGACTTCCGTGTCATGGTCAAGTTTATAGTTTTGTGACTGACAGACAGACAGACAAACAGACAGACAACAATATCCCCGTCTGGCAGCATACAAAAAGAAACAAACAAAAAAAAGAACAGCGCATGCACACTTGTAAATGGTTGAATATATATGCCACCTTTTTTGTCCGTATTTCACGGCGTGCTGAGAATATATCCGTAACACCCAATGTTCTCACATTGACAAAACTACGTTGAACATTTACATAAATACCCAAATAGCAATTGAAGACGGTTTTGCAACATCAAATATGGCAGTCTGCACGGAAATTGTCGTAGATATAAGGGCCTACAATAAGTAATTTTTTTTTTAAATGTGTAGAAGGAAAATAGATGACAAAGGGTCTTTATATACCAATTTGTTTTAAATAATGATGATGTGTGGTAAGACTCGACAAGCTTACTCAAAAAAAAAAAAAAAATTCTAGTGAGATGCATAGTAAGAAATTGTTGGCTATTATTGCTTTTTATGCTCCCCAACGGGAATGCATTTATTCGCCGCCTTGTCAGTCCGACCGTCCGTCCTTCCGTCCGTTTATCCGTACCAAAATTTTGTCCGAAGAATTTCTCAACAACCACTGGCTCGAATGTACTAAATTTTCATAGGAAGCTTCACTACCAAGAGGAGGTATGCATATTACTAGCATGTTCCGGTTCAGTGATTTTTCTCAAGATTATGTAATTTTTGTTCGAACAATTACTCAGCAATCATTTGCTGGAATTCATTGAAACTTGATAGGAGGCTTTACTACCAGTAGGAGCATATTAGTGACATGTTCCAGTTCAGCGATTTTTCACAGATTTATGCCCATTGAAGCCTTATCATCTGGGATCGTTTGTCTGGAGCATAACTCCAAAGCTATTAAGGGGATTATGATGAAAGTGTACACAACGATAGAATGCAGTTAGGAATCACAATGTGCAAGAACAAAAGCTCTGTCAAGCTTACTGTCGGAATTATCTCCTTTTGATGAATTAAACAACTGTCCTGAACATAACTCCAAAGCTGTTTTGTTGAAAGTTAAGAAAAAGACAGAGTGGAACATAACTCTTCCTTACCTACGTTTTTGAATTAACTCTCTTTATTAATTTAAACATTTTTGTCCAGACTATAACTCCAAACTCTATTAAAGGCATTTGTTGAACATGTGTTATGTTGGGGAGCATCCATCGTTTCCAACGATATCCTTGTTTCAATAAATGTTTTTCAGCATTTTTTTTAAATTGGAAAACATTATCAAAAGAACAAATAGTATATAATAGAAAAGGCCTTAAATTTCTGAGCAAAAACAACAAACAAACAAGCATGCCACAAAATTTGTCAATCAATTTGTAAGATCACTCACCATACAATTTAGCGTATTGTCTTAACTTTAAAAATGTTTGGATAAAAAAAATTTGTTTTGTTTTGACAGCGGTGCAGAATAATTTGAGAAATTTGCATAAATCCCGTTGTATGATGCACAATTTATGGATTTTTGACATTTGATTCGATGTTAATCTATAAGCAGACACTAATTCCTTCTTGATGTTCATGTCATAATATATTCTCCAAACAATTTCGCAACTTAACAATTGTATGACTTTTCATTCCAGTTAAAGCAATGTTTACATATTAGGTCACCTAAATTCAATATAGTGTTATTACATTTATATGACAAAGATATTGTTTATGACGTTATTATCTAGGAGAACGTGGGGACGTGTAACACAACAAGTCAAATTTTGAGAAGATATTGCATCATTGTTATTTAAACCGACGCATATTTATAAATCACATTCACCGCTAATGAGTAAAGTAACATTTCATTCAATGCTACTGGCACAGAAGTTGAATTTACCAATAAAATTCGAGTAGAAACCGCATTATTTTCCGAAAGTTACAATGTCTAACATGTAGATTTTAAAACTGTGTTCTAATTGTGTTTAGTGCACTAGTAGTTTATTGTTCTCTTTGTTAGAAAAGGGACATGTTAAGAGAGTGTAATTCTTAATTATTTTTTCGAATTGGACGGAAAAATCTACGCCACAGTCAAAATTAGCGGCGAAAACTACTGATCTCCTGACGGAAACAGCCAATCATAAAAACGGAAACGTTTTTTTTCCTTATAAAAAACAATTCTTTCATAATTGTTATCAATACACTATGTTAATTTTGATGTGATATTGGTATATGTTTGACTGTTGACCATTAATAATGTGAAAATAACGGTAAATCAATAAAATAAATGTAATGTTCCCACTTATTACATGAGTATTTTAATTTATATTCATTTAATTATATTTAATATAGTCCACTACTCTTTTATATACGATTCAACTATTCGGTATTCTTTTGTTGTTGAAAAATTGCTGACTGATGTTTGAAGACTGTGAGACACATAAAATGTAGAACATAAAAACAAGTAGTTGTAGAAGCAGAAGTAGTAGTAGTAGTAGCAGCAGTAGTAACTGTTGTTGGAAGTGGTAATGGACTATAAAAGGTTGGGATGACCATTTGAGTCAGAGGGAAGGACGTTACATCTTTTAGCTTCTAAGTTTATGTATTCTCGAAAGATCTAACAGCTGTACTAATGTTGGTGTTTCTGCGCGCAGCCAGACTATATTTCATGGTGATAACTTATTAGTTTCTTTTGCATGTTTTACAGTCATCAAAATCTAACAGCGGTTATTACAATCGCTGAAATGCACTCAATTTTGGATTAAACAAGCACTGCAACACAACTAGAAATAATCTGCCTAGAACACACTAATTAAATGCTTTACTACACGTGATCATTGCAGTGAAGTTTCCGCCAAATCCATCCAGTTGTTATGGAAATATGCCTAACTGTACTCAAATGTGGACAATTCAAGGGCCACAACTCTGCTTAATATAATTCAGCCTGTATAAGCCAATAAAATCAAAATCTAAATCTAAACTGTAACTAGTGGTTATGGAGATATGCCCAACTGTTTTCAAAGATGTACAAATCAAGGGCCGTTACTTCACTCAAAAACATTCGACCATACCAAGACGAAAAAAATGCATACTAACATTCCTGTGAAGTTTCCTTAAAATAATCAGCAGTTATGAAATATGCCCAAATGTATTCAAATTTAGAGAAATCAAGGGTCAAAACTCCAATTAAAATCTGCCGACCGAAACACATCAATAAAACTTCTAACTACACTTGCGAATAATCATTCCTGTGGAGTTTTGTTAAAATCAAACATGTAGTTATGGAGATATGCTCATATATGTTCACATTCGTACGATTTAAGGCCTATAGTTACACTAAAAATCAGCTGCTTGGAATACATTAATTAAACCTGTAACTTCAGTTGCTAATAATCATGCCTGTTGAGCTTTGCAAAAATCAGACAATTTCTAATGGCAAGATGTCCTTTGAGCTCAAATTTGGACAAATCAAGGTATATTACCCCACATAAACTCATCCGACCGGAACATATTAATTATACCTGTAACTACACTTGCTTACAATTAGCCTGTTGTATTTTGAAAAAATCAGACTTGTGGTTATGGCAGAATGCCAATATAAATTCTTTCGGACAAATCTAGGCCTATAACTCCACTATAATTAGCCGACGGAACATGTTAATTATATCTGTAACTACGCTTGCAAGTTAACAATTATTCCTGTGATTGTATATTTAATCAGACAAATGGTTATGGAGATATTCCCTTATGTGTTCAAATATGGACAAATTAAGGCCTAGACCTTCACTGAAAATCCCTGAAACGGAAAATGTCGACGACATTCTCATCTAGGCTTGGTACCAATATATCATATTAAATTACATTGAAATCAATCCTGTCGTTATGGAGAGGAAGCGCAGACAAACTTTTTGACATACATACAAACAGTCAGACAGACAGATGAAAGGTATAAAACATAATATACCTATCCGAATATGTTGGGGGGGGGGGGGGGGGGGAGATAATTGTAACTTATGTTTATTGATTTGGGTGGAAAGATATCTTAAGTAAGCACCGACATAATGTTATATTGCGCTAATTAACTTAATTCCAGGAAATGAGTATTTTCACAATTATGTTTTACTATATACACACTGGCTTCTTTTATGGGAAACACATATGTTGAAACAGTATCGAAAAGGCTTCTTTAGCAGCATCATCAATTTATCATTACCGTTTCAGCTTTGTATGGAATCCAAGAGCAGGTCAGCTTTTTTCACTTAGAATTTAAAACAAGAGCTTTTATCAAACGATTTTTTTTCTTCATAAAACAGGGAGACAGAAAGAGAATCAGTAAAAAATAAACAAATTCTTCAAGAGTTTCTTTTTGTGTTAACTCTTAGGCAAAGTCAATTGCCTTCGACTCTACTATAAAGACAGATGAAACTTGCAAAAATAAATCGTTTTCCAACAGAAACACATCCTACACGATATCTTTGGACTATTAGTGTAAGTATGCAGAAACTTTTTATCTTGGATCTTGCCGTTCGAATTGTGATCTGAAGTGCTCATAACTATTTTAAGACTTCCTAAGCTGTTTTATTTACAAATTAATATTTAGCCTTTTCAGTAACGGCGTTGGACAATTTCAGATATATTTGTAAAAGAAAAAAGTGGATTTATATTACATTTACATTAGTTGGCTGTATTTCTCTCGCCGTAAGTTCGAAGACATTTTCAAAGTTTTGGGAAAATATGACTTGGTTTGAAAGATTAGTTTTATTTGCAATGGCTGTGGTAGCTTTCTGGGGTAATAAAGTGCATTTTCTTCGTGGTAAAGTAATTCCACAGGTAGCATTCTGTATGCACCAAGCGCCAAGCGCAAACATTGATTAATGTTTAGTATCTAACATTTGCAAGTACAATTTTCAAGCAGGTCCATCAAACATAGCTTCAAAATTGAGATTGATAAGACTAGACTTCTGTACAGATTTTGGTGATTTTAAACATTAGTTTCTAAGTTTTCCCTGCGCGATGTAAAATTTTTCTTTTATTATAAAAAAAAAACAATATTTTGCCTTATCTACAGTGATTCTTGAGCCATCAATAAAAAAACAAGGTCTTCATGGTGTGTGTCAAGCTGAGAGAAATTAACACGTTGCGTTTTATTTGTAGAAAAGTTCAAACCATTTCTGTTGCCCTTTTGTGAATTTTGATAGCTCAATAGATAAATAATATGTTTACGATAACAAGAGTATCATCAATACTAAGACCAAGCAACGCTTAGGTTTAAAACCTAAACGGTACTGTCTATTTTCAAACCAACTAGTGTCGGAGAGAATGTTTCCTACTGGAATATCAAGCTTTTGATCACGACTTTATAATAAGGTTGAATCAGTTTTAATATTTATAAGTAGTGTTTCTTTGTCAACGGATATAGAAACGAAATATTGTTTATTTCATTAATAAAGGATGTTTGATAAATGTTTCAAGGCAGACAAGATGATATTCAAACTATGCGTTTTGCAGAAACCTGACTGTAAATTAATGGGGAATGCCCAGCCCATCTCTGGTTGAGATGACTGATCTGAACACTGTGGATGCTCATATAGTCCGCCTCGTGTGGTAGGGGTTTTTTGTCACTTATAGACCTATCCTACGCCGGACAGACGCCGGACATGAACTGATCAGGGTGTAGTTCGGTAGCTGGCCCCAGGAAAGCCCTAAGAGACGAAGCTTTTACGAAGCTAAGGGAAGTACTGAAATTACCGGGAGTTACTGGACTGGGAGAGATAGAGATTATTCAAATAGATCCGGCTGATACATTGAACAAGCAGCTGTTTAGGGTTGAAAAAGTGTTGACACTTCTGCAGCCTGAGCATGTGCTTCAATGCCGGAGTCAGAGCAACCTATCTGGCGAGGCTTTGCTAACTATGATGTTTTTGTTGTAAGTCCACAGCTCAGTCTAAAGGGAGCAGTTGATTCACCTTCACTGCTTCTCAGGGTCATAAGTTGTTTTGCTACAGTAGCTTCCGGTGTTTCCTAAACACCTACGTGGGGTTCACTGAGATGGCCTACAAATCTGATGACCCTGTCAGAGTGCTTCAGAAGCTTGAGCCTTCTCGACTGTTTCTGGAGACGAATCTCCCTACTTTAGCCCACCGGGCAGTAAAAGATCCAAACCTGCTATAATTGGAAGGGTTGCATCCAGGAAAGACGAGCATAAAGGCCAATCATGGAAAGATCTCATTCAGTTGTACTTTGATAAGCTTCCGCCTCAATCAATGATCAATGGTCAGTGAAGAGTCTAGCTAGGCAGAGGTGCTATCCTGGTGTGTCATTGGTACAGAGATCGATGGTCACCAGTCCGGAAGGTGGTACTGGCAGTACTTGGTTATACCCAGGAAACCCAAGGAGATTCATACTCATGAGCATGATTGCGGTCAGGCTCCATAGTCTGATTTGTTTGCCCGAAGTCCGAATCTTTCTCAACAGGACGGGGAGGATTGTATTGCCTGCTCCAGGTCTGGACCATTCTACGGGCGGATAGTCAGTCTGGACGGCTGCTGGGTAATTTCTCCATCGGACGCCATTTTCAACAACACTTTACATACAAATAGAATAATATCTACTAAATTCTAATCTTTAAACAGACATCTGGAATCAGAGATTAGCCAGATTCTAGGTAAGACATACTACTAAACACCTTACATTTAACTATGTTACATTTGTGTTTTACGCAGTGCTACTAAAATCGGTTTATGAGCATCAAAATCACCATTTAAAATGAACGGCTTGGGCAGTTGTTTTATCAGCGTAAGAAAACGGAAAATGTAGCAGGAGTAGAACTATCACAGAAAGTGAATTAAAATACCCCTTCAACACCGCTTTGTCAGAGGGGAACGGAAAATATAAAACGCTTCACGCACACCTACACTTATTGATGATCGTGCACATCAAGCCTCGAATCGATATATAAGTTTGCATCACAATATTTTGCTATGACAGGCCATACAACCACATAGCAAGAACTGGTGTGCATAAAAAAATGTCCCGCAAATCTACACTTATTGGTTAAAAAGCGCACCTAGTTTCAAATCAAAAGTCGTAGTAATGTGGATGTAGTTTACGTCACAAAATTTTGTTATGACAGGCCATACAACTACAGGGCCTGTATTTGACGAAAAACAAGTCATATTATAAACACTTATAATAATTGATAATCATGTGCAAAAAGTTTCAAATTGATAGTCTTAGTAATATGGATGTATTTCATGTCACACGAGTTCTTCAACATACCACCCAATGACCAATGAATCAGGTATAACTTCAAACAGTTCGGCTGGGGCATAGTAAGAATTTAAAAGTTATCTACTGAAGACACGAATGATTCCCCGCCATTTAGTGATTAGTTACAACATGATGTGTAGAAATATCTCAGATAAATTTTACATATTGGCTGCACATGAAACAAAAAAAGTATTAAAACTACAGATGAAGTCCTTTCATAAAATACATGTTTCACCAAACCAGTCTATCTCAGGCAAAGGAAGAATAACAGTGTATAGTACCAAAAACCTTTTACAGCTTTTTTATTTACAAAAATATATAATTTGAAACAAGTAACAATTAACTTTGATTGTGCTCTTTTATTGAAACAAAAGAAACAAGTGTGCAGTGAGACAGAAAAATTAAAAAATAATGAAAACATAAATTCCTCTTTGTCTTGGAGAGTTTAAATTAGAGAGAATTGACAGAACTGGTTTAATGTATTGGATCACTAAATAAAATGTACCTTTTGGGAAGTGGCTTTGGCGTATGTGGCGATGTCTTTGTTAAAAAATGTGTCTGTGTCTTTAATGCATATAACCCTTAAACATGTATGTTCAAGTAGAAACACCAAATGTAGACTTTAATTAATACAGTTGTTGTGTGCTTCACATTAATTGCTGCAAAATTTGATAGGGAATGATAAGGAATGTTTTCTGGAATAAAAGCAGTGATAATGTGCATATTGAATGCATACTAAGTTCTACAGTGGTGAAATGAGAGTCAATTCACGGATGGTGATTGACATTAAAGTATCCGGTACGGTATAAGTATTGAGTACATGAAATACCTTTCTAAACAATGCTGGTCGACGAATGTTACATTTTAAGGGTTATTGAAAAAGGTGTAATAGATAACTCTCTGCTTCGAAGAGTTGCTACAATTCCGTATTAAACTCTGTATCACTATATAATAAATAGAGAGTCCAGCAAACATTTAAAACGTTTTAACGACATTCATTAATTGCTCTGGTTTGTACTGACTATGCAATAAAATCTTAAAATATCTCAAATATCTTGCTTAAAAACAACGAGGAAATGTTATATCTTTATCTGTTGGTTCCAGTAAGATTGCATTCCATTCTCGGTTGCTCTTAGGATGGACTCTTTCTATGACTGCCTTTCTCCCAGTGGACGAACAACTTCGGGTTAAACAGAAATATTGAATGCTATTTTGCCTACCGTAAGACAGCGGAGGTTATTTGTAACAAACCGACGATAATCAGAAGGCTTACCATTCACTAATTTATATAAACAGTCAGCCGCTTAGCTAAAAGATGATATGTTAACCCGTTAGGAGCAGTTAATGAAACAACATTGTTTGATATCAGACTGAGTGTGTGAGAACAATCCAGTACAGTGTAAAAAGCATTATGCGTCATGATATGAATCAATTTATTTGGTCTGCTTTTATATATTACGTCAGTCATCAATGCAATAAGGCCATACCAAATCGTTCTTTCGTTTAGCGTCCGCGGACGGATAGATTTGAGCTTCTGAGGTAGGAAAAAACAACAACATTGTTTTGCCTTACGACCTTACTGTACAAAGTATTAAATGCTCTCCGGTATGTTCGAGAATTTATACGTGACTAGTGTTGTTACCTCCTTTGCATCTTTACCCCAATTTTGTATTTATTGAGTCGTGTAAAAAAGTTCCATGCGTGCATAAATTTGTTGGCGACGTCAGAAGAGGGTGGTTAGTTTCTGGTCAGTTATAATAAGATTTCAATGCCTTTTATTGTTTTTCAAGATAATAGCAAGTAAATGATTGTTTTATGTAAATTGTATGCGTTGAAGTATTTGTTATATGTTTTCGCTATCAGTTGAATTTCTCAAGTGAAGTGTATACGCAAGCTGCAGCTAGAATTTGTTGATGAAGTTTAATGTAATTCAAATAGGTAGAGTCGAAAGACATTATTTATGACATTTTGTTAGTAGTTAACAAAGAAGATATTCCTTTTGTAACATTTTTGCTGAGAATTCTTCTTTCATAAGGGAGACAAATTCATTTGAATTATTTAAAAGAATTGTGTTATCTTCGCAGTGAAGCCAACAGACACTCAGACAAAACAGATAGAGAAAAACAAATACCAGTAAAAATGATATTTTGGTGTTCAGTATGTATAAGTTACTGGTCATATCAAATTTTATGGAATTTATTGCGAGCGAAGCCGAAGGCGTAGCGAAGCAATAAGTTCTATAAAATTTGATATAGACCAATAACTTGCTTACAGTTTGTCACGTACGCACGTCGGCAACGTCCTCTGAAGTCTTGTTAAGACCGCCCTTTCATCATTTTGATTGACACCTCTAGCGCCCAAAAAAGATGTCGATTGCCTGTAATTCAAGTTGTCACGAGGCTTTTTTTCTACATGTACAGTTTAGTTTATAATGCCCGTATGTTATTGTAGCTATTTTGCATAACTCCCCCCACATACCACATGTCTCGCGCTGTTCATATCAAAGAAAATAAGTCACTTATTTTTTCAAACAGATTATTTTATGGGATATATTTTTCAAACTTGAACTGAATATGGCCTCTCTGATTGGATAAGACACTAGGGCAAACTGTAATAAATGTTTAAGTAGTGATTCCTTTTGTATTTTTTTACAGTGATGGATTTTATTGGCATAGGATGGAAGGACCTGTCTAATAACATGAATGTGCATCAGTTTTATAGATTGTTGAAAATGAGTTGATATTGACAAGTTGACTCCAAATATAGACTCAATTGTAAATTTACCTATACAGAAATATATTTGATTGAAAATACTTTAAGAAATGCATTAAAAGTCTCTACAAAGTGGAATGTGAAACTTGATAATTATATCCTGGTGTAGATACTAGTCAGTATGACTTGTTTATTTTTTGGGTCTTCGTTTTTGTTTTCAGGATAGCTAGATAGGTTTTTGAACTTAGGGTGGACGCTAAACGAAAAAACAATTTGGTATGGCCTAAATGTAAACAGCGTATAGTTTCCTTCATTATTTTTTTTTCTCTATTTAAGCTAATCTGTTCCATGCGGTAAAAAGACGCTAATAAAGATAAAACATACAAAGGAATGTACAATATATTATTTGCAAGCTATGTAATATTGGTATTTACGTTGATAAGTCAGACACCATGAATGACTTTTATTAAAGAATTTGTATTTTATCAAAGAAAAACGTGAGCGCTAAATATTCAACAACAGATATCAGGTGTCGCAGGCCTTCTGACGATATACAAGGGTCATTTATAATGTTCACGGATTAGGGCAATGACTCGTTAAAATCTTAATATATCAATAATGAACACGAACGTGCAGTGGGAGACTTTCTGTAATACATTCACAAAATTTAATTCACTTATACATAACAGTGTATAAATATCAACAATTTGTACAAACACTGTAAAAATTGCACAGAACACTTTAATACTTTAAAACTACATCATTAACCTTACAAAAGTCACATCTTCTCAAAATATTCCCCGCCACATTTTATGAATTTTCATTGCCGGCTAACGCAAGTGGGATATATGATAGAACACTAGTCATGTTCATACTGTTTCAGTTATAATCTTACCGCCATTCGAAAGCATAGCACACAGTCAAATCGTCGTCCGCGTAAAGATTTTCAAATCCCAGAAGTCAATAGTCAACATTATGTCTTCGGCACGATGGCTCGCTCGGTGCATTGTCCTGATGAAAAAAAGTGATTTTCGGCACCATACTTCTTCCGGACAGCATTTATCAAATTCTGTCTGATAACCTGAAACGAGAATGCAAAATTAGGTGGTCAAAATTAGGGATCAATAATTTTGGTAAGAAAACAAGAGCGTAAAAACACGATAAAAAACTATTTTTGTATTATTGTAAAATACACACATAACAGACAGAGTAAATTTTAAGAGTTTTTCTACCTTTTGATAGTATTCTTTGTTGACAGTCTGTCCTTCCAAATGGCATGCTGCCACAGAAGACCGGCTGTCTGTTAAAAATGAATATCACTTTCTTCATGAACTTTGATGTTTGCTCCTTCTTCGAAGGGAGTGATGAAGTGGCCTTCCGTACCGTTAAAGCTTGTTTCGACTTAGGGTCAGAGTAATGAAGCCAAGTTTTATCTATAATAACGATTCGGTCTAGAAATCGTTGGCTTTGTCTCTAATATACACGGACAAATGCTTCAGAACAACATACACGGCCGGCCTCTTACTCCTGTGATATAAACCTCGGAACCCATCTCGCAGATATTTCGTTCATCTTCACAGTGTCTGTGCGTACATTGTGGACAAAGCTTTCAGTTATTCTTCTGTTTTTCTTCACGATTACTCAAATTTCACTAATCTGCTGATTATCTAATGACTGCATGCTTGATCTTTTACGGTCTGTTAGTCATACTAATCCTTCCCGGAAGCTTTTGTGCGGCATACTGCTCCTGTTCTATTCATCTGGAGGAACTTGTATGCATCCATTGGTGTCATGCCAACATTCACGCATTGTTTGATGATGGCGCGCTGATCTGTACAAGTTCACGTCAGCGTTTTTGTTTCGTTGTCTTCAAAGAGGCGCGAATTTATCCATTTTAGATAATAAATTGTTTATTATCGTATGACTTTAAAAATTTAATTCGTCCTACGTCTATGGTACGCGTGAGTATCGTTGCGTCTAAGCGGGAATCGTTGAAAACAGAACCCCTCCCTCGCATAAAACAAAAAAAAGGTGATGAATAGGACACTTTATTTCATTCTATAATGACAACAAAATGTTCCATGTTCCGAGGTGTTTGTTGTGAGGTATTGTCAATGCATTTTATTCTCTCAAAACTAAAGGTAATTATCGGAAATATGTAAAAACAATTACGTGTAAAGTTTTAGAGTACTGTGTCGTTTATTTTCAAAGATATCGACCAAGTCCGGGAAATTTATGAATGACCCTCGTATATATAACTGCTGAAGTGAAAAAAAGCCGAATGGCTTGCAAGACAAGTTTATTTTAATTTCGGTTTGTTTCTCTAGTACAGATAGCATATCAGTGCAGATATAAATTATTTACCTTTCATTGGCGTTCTGTATGACAAACATGGAAAGAATATACACCAAAGTGTAGGTCTCGTCTGTCTTTCATAATATATTGTCACTGAAAATTTAGAAAAAACTAAAAATTATGACGTATAACCAATTAATTTTCATAATCTGACACAATGAGAACAAGGCAAACTAAAATATAAATTTTCTATTGGAATTAATTTAAAGTTGAAAAAAATACTATTTAGAGTTTGCTAAGCACTAAAACTATAGGGCAGGGACTTGTGTCAGTAAATTAAAGGGAAGGTATTCTGGTATCAAAAGCTATTGGAGATATAAACTAGATGAATGAGAGGAACTGTAGATTATGCCGATGTCAATTTAGTTAAACTGTTTAAAGTTCAATTAGAGAACATGAAAGAGAATAGGAACGGCATGGGTAGATTGGAAGGTAGTAATGTGGGAGGGTGAGTAGGTAGGAAGTTTTGAGGCAGCAAGATCCAAGGCTTCTCCAGTTATAAATCAGAATCTGTTTACCTCTTTATGGTGTATGGCCACCGTGAACTTGGCTTTTAATCTAGTGACCTCAAAGACAATTGGGAGTCATCACCTGAACATATTAGCCTGCATATCAAGTCTGTGAAGCCAATGCCTTGGGGTTCTGATTGAAAACCATTTTTTCCTGTTTATGGTCGATCTGACCTTAAACTTTGACCAATGGACCTAAAAAGCAATATGTCATCATCAACCAGCACCGGAAGTTTAAGGACCCTAACCAAGCATTCCCTAGTTATTCATCAAGACCATTTTTCAGTTAATGATCAATGTGACCTTTACCTTAAATCTACTGATCCTAAAAAAACTTTAGGTATAATCTACTGGCCATCACTAACCTGCCTATGAAGTTTTAGGAAGCCTTGGCCCACATATTCTATAGTTATTAATCGGAAACCGTTCGCTTTCCAAGGTCACTGTGACATTAGCCTTTGATCCTTTGATCAAGATACCTGAAGAGGTTATCTTCATGTGATGAATAACCTGCACACAAAATTTGACGAACCTGGGCTTAAAGATGCTCCAGATATTTATTGGGTATCGTTTTGCCTTTCAAAGTCAATGTGACAATGGCCATTGACGTGATAACCCGTAAAGGGGGATTATTTACTGGTCAAGACCAACATGCCTTTGAAGTTTTAGGGAGCCTGGACAAAACCTTCTATAGTTAGAAACCGTTTTGCTGTTCAAGGTCACCACAACCTTGCCTTTAATCTAGTGACCTGAAAACTGTAGGAGTCATCAACAGGTCACGAGCACATATAAACAAGTTTAAGATACATAGGTCCAATGATTCTATAGATAATTTTTGGAAAAAACATACTTTAAAGGGCCACTGTGACCTTGACGTTTCACTTAGTGACCTCAACGAACATCTCATGAACGGACCAACCTGCATAGCAAGTTTTAGAAGCCACTTCCCAAGGATGCTCTAGTTATTGATTGGAAAACATTTTTGTGTTAATTATCAATATGACTTTCACCTTTGATCTAGTCACCTTAAAACTATACTGGAGATTTTTTAGCCATGACCAACCTACCTAGGAAGTCTTAGAAAGTCCGTGCCTTAGCATTCTGTAGTCATAAACCGGAAGCTGTTTTGAGTTTCCAGGTCACCTTGGCCATTGATCTGGTGATCTGTTAAGCTATAGTGGCCATCTACTTGTCATGACCAACCTACGTACAAGTTTGAGGAACCTGAATTCAAGCGCTTTAAACTTTTTGATCGGATATCGTTTTGCTTTTCAAGGTCACTGTGACATTGGCCTTTGACCTAATAACGCGATAAATAAAACGGTGTATATACTGGTCATGGCCAGTCTACCTTTGTAGGTATGGGAACCTGGGTCCAAACGTCCTATAGTTATTGATCAGAAACCTTTTCGCCCTTTTAGGTCACTTCAGCCTTGACTGTTACTGGGCCCAAAGATTCTATAGATAACTATTGGAAAGTTTTTTTTTTCAATGGCCACAATGACATTGACCTTTAACCTAATGACCTGAAGGAACTTACAGGTAGTCTACCAAGTCTAAGGAGCCCCTGCCCTAGGGTTCTCTAGTAATTGATTGGAAATCATTTTTGTGTAAATTGTCAGTATGACCTTGACCTTTGATCTAGTGATCCTAAAACCTATTGGGGGATTTTCTAGATATGAAAAGCCTATTTAGAAAGTTTAGAATGCCTGGGCCTTAGCATTCTATAGTTATTGATCGGAAAACGTTTTGCTTTTCAAGACCTTGGCCTTTGATCTGGTGATCTGTAAAACTACAGTGGTCATCTACTGGTCATGACCAGCCTACGTGGCAAGTTTGAGAAACCTGAATCCAAGCGCTAAAAAGTAATTGCTCAGATAATTATCGCTTATTTTTCAAAGTCACTGTGACATTGGCCTTTGGCCTGATAACCGATAAAGAGTTAAGGTTATCTACTGATCATAACCAGCCTACCTTTAAGTTGTGGGGAGCCTGGACTCAAGCGTTCTATAGCTATTGATCCGAAACCGTTTTGCTTCTCAAGGTCACTAAAACTTTGACTTTTACTTGGCCCAAAGATTCTATAGATACCTATCGGAAAGGGTTTCCTTTTAAAAAGCTATTGACCGCAGAAAAAACAAAGGTCGTCTCCAGAACAGACCAACCTGCATATCAAGTCTGAGGAGCCGCTGCCCAATAGTTCTCTAGTTATTGTTTGGAAAGCATTGTTGTGTAAATGGTCAGTATGTCCTTGAACTTTGATATAGTGACTCTAAAAACTATGGGGAGGGGGGTTTACCATGACCAACCTACCTGAAGGTTTAGAAATCCTGGGCCTTAGTATTTTATAGTTATTGATCGGGAACCGGTGTTATTTTTCGGGTCACTGTCACCTTGGAGTTTGATCTGGTTATCTGTAAAGCTATAATGGTCATCTATTGGTCATGACCAACCTACGTAACCTTAACCCAAGCGCTATAAAGTTATTGATCAGATATCGTTTTGCTTTTCAAGGTCACTGTGACATTGTTCTTTGACCTAATAATCCGATAAACAAAAGAAGTTGTTTACTGATCATGCCCAGACAGCCTTTGGAGTTTTGGTGAGCCTCTAGTTATTGATAGAATATCGTGTTACTTTTCAAGGTCTCTGTGACCTTGGCCTTTGACCTGATGACCCAAAAGTCTGCAGGTGTCATCTACTAGCCATGATCAATATGTCCTTGAAGCTTTTTGGAGCTGGGCTTTAGCATTTTATAGTTATTGATCGGAAACGATCTTGCTATTCAAGGTCACTGTGAGCTTGGCCTTTGACCTGGTGACCTGAAAATTAAAGAGGCCATCTGCTTGTCATAGCCAACCTTAATATCAAGTTTGAGGAAGGTGGGCTTAGGGTATTTTAGATATTGATCGAAAACAAGGTGTCTACCAATCGACCGATATACAGACTGACAATTGGAAAACAATATAACCCCTCAATATAATGCAACTGTTATGTTGAAAAATTAGATAAACATATTTTTTGTGAAAATAAAATACTGTTGCGATCTTCTAGTGGGGCAGCTACTGTAGCGTTAAAATGAGACCTAACCTAACAACACTATGGGCCAATAACTCAGTGATATGTTGAGGGGTTAGGATATCTGGATCTGAGTGGACTGGTTGTGACTAAATTTTAATCTGACTTTAAATTCTTTGAAATCCTTTAACATGATTTTCTTATGCAAAAGAACATGGATTTACCCTTTAATATTTGGAAAATTGTGGAGACCCCGAATAACGAAACAGTTGGTTTTTATACCCAAGACTTGTGAAATAACAGTTGGTCACCGTGTGTTTGTACGGGTACACACATTTATCAAAAGTACATCAAAACAAAAGTTCACAATACGAAAATATGTTTAGCGGAAAGTGCACAAAAACAAAGTTTGCTAACTGGCAATCAGAATTAAAAGACAGTAACTATAAATTTACATTAAACTGCTCAGAAATATGCAAAGGATATCTGAATAGTAACTTTAAATGATAAAAGGATTATTACATCAAACGTCCGTTTACGGTTCATCTTTATGACAAATCTGCGTCTAGAGCCAGAAATGGATCCTTCTTTTGTTGATAGGAGCAAAATAACCTTGAAATCGTTTAACCCGGAAGTGCATTAAACTAACCCAAACCATGTTACGTTTGCTAAACTTTTCTAACACATTATGACAATAAGGAAATAACTAAACTTCAGTGAAATCATTCAAAGTTTAGAATGCAGTCATACCAATCATGCCAAAAAGATCTCACAAATAACATATACATATTCAGATACAAATGCTTGGATACGTACTAAACACAACATGTTAAATATCAGACATATCATCATTTTAACCTTAACATCAAGGGCACCATAATACCTCGAACATTTTACAATATAATAGCTATGATTTAAATCTATAAAATTTTCTGTATCAATTTATTACCCATCGGGATTTATATCTGAATGCCTTTTTTTCTCGTATCGTCGATCATCGTTTCGTAAACTGTTTGTAGTTTTCAGCTTACTTTGTATCAGAATAGTATGCTGATATACACGTTTATTTGGGTACTTTCAGATAATAATGTAATCGATTTCAAAAAAAAAATCCCACTTGTCTGAATTAGCAAAGTCCTATCATTTGTCTTTGTTGTTATTTTTTTCGTACAAACGAAATGTAGAATACATATATTCACGTCACTCTATTATTGTTTTCTTAAGGGCTGAGGAACACGCAAATGTGTTCATGAATTGAAATAGAATAGAAATGTGCAAAAAATAATCAAATTGTACATAAATTTATGCACTAAATATTTGTAAAGTATAATGTGTAATCTTATAGCGACAACTAGGCTCACTGTATTTCGCCTCTATAATTATTGTAACACTTAGTTTCTCTTGTTTGGCTATTTGGTGCCACACTTTGTAAAGCCTAGTTAAAATGGACGACCAAGAAGAATAAAACAGTTTATTTTTAACTCAGACAGTCTTGATTAAATAGAAACAAAACTGTCTGATCACATTATATGCAGTAGCAGTGGTTTGGTTTTAACGGTAAGGCCACACCAAAATGATCTCCTGTTCGTCGGATTTCCCGCATCAATTTTCGAAGAAATGAAAAAAAAATATTTTAAATTTTTTCTCACCGCCCGCTCCTGTCGTAAAATTTGCACTGGGTCGAAATCGCCCGATGCCAAAAAAAGTTATTACTTTTGATTGTAATTTATAGTGCAAATTTCTACAGAACATGTTCTTCTGTTTAATACTCAGTTAAGCGACGCGATTATCACTATTCCGCGCGGTAGAGACCCGTTACTGGGCGTTAGGTAATGATTTGCTCGATTACCAAATTGAATGTCGTATTTTTGGATCACATCATAAATCAACAAAGGAAAATGGCCTCTTACGTGTTTGTTGTTTCCTGTCGCGAGGCTGATGACAACAAAGCCATTTTTCCACCGACTGCAGTAGAAATACCTCTTAATGCAGACTTCAACGAACTGTTCAGAGCTGCAGCCGTGTATTGTAATTTAAATTTGTCTGGAGCATTTCTCCAAAAGTGTTTCATCTAGCAACTTGAAACTTCATCGGTGGATAGATCTCATTAAGGAAAAGTTCAGTGCACAAGAAACGTAACTCTTATTTCCATACTTTCTGAGTTGTTGTCCTTTGATACTTTTTATGCATATCTTTTTTGTCAGGAGCATAACTAGAAAAATATTTGAGATAGAAATTTGAAACTTCATAGGTGGATAGATTGCATTAAGTAAAAGTGCATTGCACAAGAAAGATAACTCTTCCATTTATAATTTTCTAGTTATTGCCCTTTGTTATTTTTCATACTTTTGTTCATACAGGCGTTATATATTAACAAATTGTGTTCACTTGTATAGGCAGGTTCCTTTTAATATCCTCTAACATTGGGTGCAGTTTGGGTCACCAGGGATCATGGTCAAGGGTAACAGTTACTAGCAATAGATTTTTACAATTTATATGCCCCTGCCATATAATGGCAGGACGGCATGTAACATTTATCCTGTCGGTTGGGTTTGTCCATCCGTCTGTCCGTGTCAAATTTTGTGTCCGCCTCATATCTTTGTCATACATGATGAGATTTCGGAAAAAAAATGATATAAATGATCATAATATGAAGACAATTTGTCGCGTGCATGAACCATGTCATTTGCTCAAAGGTGAAGGTCACAGTGGACACTTAAAGTTTATGCGTAGATGTTAGTGTCTGGCTTATAACTTTGTAAAGCATGACGGGATTTTAAAATAAATTGGCATAAATGATCATCGTATGAAAACGACGTGTAAGTGGCATCTTGATGATTATACTTGATGTGCACTCTGCTTATCTGTTTCTAACTGAATTGTTAAAATACATGTATATATGTAGAGCTGTTTTTCTCAAAAAGGCTTTGTCATGTTTAAATCATTCTTTTGAAATTGATAAATTTAAAGTGGTTTTAACATACTCATTAAACGATATCATGGTTTACATTTTTTTTCTTCGCTCTTCGCTCGCTCCACTAAATGACTGATCAGAAAAAAAATATTTTAACTTTTTTTTCGCTCGCTCGCCCCATATTTTTCTCAAAAAAATCCGAAGAACAAGATATTAATTTGGTGTGGCCTAAAACGTGTCATTATTTTTACATTTTTAAATGTATTAGATGTGAACATGAATAACAGAACAGTATTTTGCGTTAAAGGGAAAACTTCTTTCAATACGTATATGTTATCTATTTATGAAATAGATTGATTTTTTTACTGATAAAACTTGAGGACAGTTAAATTACATCCGATAGCGTTAACAAGCTGAACTTTCAAACTTGTTGAAAGAAATATATAACTTCTAAGGAGGGCTTTACCTTCTTTGGATGTTTTCTGAACATTTTCCTTTATCTCTCTTACATCAGTTTTCAGCTCCTTTACTTGTTGAACATCTTTAGTTAATCTTGAAACGTTAGTTTGAATTGCTGTCAAATCTTCCTTTATTTTAGTCACACCTTCATTTGTCTCTGTCACGTGTCCCATTATATCTGTCATATCTTCCTTTATTTCTGTCACACCTTCATTTGTCTCTGTCACGTACCCCTTTATATCTGTCATATCTTCCTTTATTCCTGTTACACGTTCATTTGTCTCAGTCACGTGTCCCTTTATATCTGTCACATCTTCCTTTATCTCTGTCACATCTTTCTTTATATCTGTCATATCTTCCTTTATTCCTGTCACACCTTCATTTGTCTCTGTCACGTAACCCTTTATTCCTGTCACACCTTCATTTGTCTCTGTCACGTGTCCCTTTATAACTGTCATATCTTCCTTTATCTCTGTCACATCTTCCTTTATATCTGTCATATCTCCCTTTATTCCTGTCACACCTTCATTTGTCTCTTTCACGTGTCCCTTTATATCTGTCATATCTTCCTTTATCTCTGTCACATCTTTCTTTATATCTGTCATATCTTCCTTTATTCCTGTCATACCTTCATTTGTCTCTGTCACGTACCCCTTTATTCCTGTCACACCTTCATTTGTCTCTGTCACGTGTCCCTTTATAACTGTCATATCTTCCTTTATCTCTTTCACATCTTCCTTTATATCTGTCATATCTCCCTTTATTCCTGTAACAGCTTCATTTGTCTCTTTCACGTGTCCCTTTATATCTGTCATATCTTCCTGTATCTCTGTCACATCTTCCTTTATATCTTTCAAATCTTCCTTTATTCCTGTCACACCTTCATTTGTCTCTGTCACGTGTCCCTTTATATTTGTCATATCTTCCTTTATTCCTGTTACTCCTTCATTTGTCTCTGTCACGTGTCCCTTTATATCTGTCACATCTTCCTTTATCTCTGTCACATCTTCCTTTATCTCCTTCACATCTTCCTTTATTCCTGCCAAACCTTCTTTTTTCTCTGTTACGTGTCCCTTTATATCTGTCACATCTTCCTTTATCTTCGTTACATCATTTTTTAGTTGATGTATGTCCCAATACTTCTCCCTTTCTGTCCATTCTGCGATTGCTTCTTTGTGTTTTCTTTCCTCATCAAGATCTAGCACTTTATTTTTGTAGTCATCAATAGATTGCATCAAGTTTAGTGAAGGATTCGGTGCATAGTTATCGAGTCTCACGAGAATCTAAGAAGTAATAACAGACTTAAATCTGAATACAGGTTTTAGTTCAACATAATGTGAAATATTTTCAGTCGCCTTTGTATAAATCACATTAAAAACATATTTATATCGGTTGATGTAGGAATTCATATTAAGCTGCATTTTAAAAATATCTTCTGCTTGTATTTTTCCAATATGCACTAACAATTTTGTTTGACAACTTACACAATAATTAGAATTACCACGATATTTAACGCGCTTTAAGTTTTGTTAAGGTAAATAACTTTCTAGAAGCAACAGCCATGCAACACAGCACATTGAGGTACGAATGCAAAGAGCTCAATGTACTCTAAAAATAGAAATTATAGCACTTTTGTTCATTCACCCCTTGATACAAGCTTTGAACCAGTGATATATCAAATTCTTCAGAAATTCAATCAGCTATATCTCAGAGCAAACGAATCTCGTATTCACAATCTAAATGTGACCTTTAATAATTTAATATTATTTGTAAAAATAGCTCCTGATAAGCAAAAATGCATGTATGGATAAGTATTTTGTTTTCTCTTAATATTAGTTTAAATACATACAGTTTCAAGATCAGTCCATTTCGATTGAAAACTATTCTGCTGGAATCCAGTAGTCGAAGATATATGTGCGATCTGAAAGGTAGAGTAAAAACAGCTGTGAATAAAAGGTTTGTATCGCCGCATGCAAATAAAATTGGCATGCTGCACTAACACAATCGGTGACAAGGTATCAAATACTAATTAAATCTATGGATTGTTACATTAATTATCTTGTTGCTTGATTGTGCCTACAGTGAATGACATCATTTCACACAAAAAAATGTTCTTGAGAATACCTCTGTTACATAATGTCAATCTTATCATCAATGCTGATGATGCCATTAGAAGAACCTTCTATTTGTGATTAGAAGAAACATACTTCCATACCATTTTAATGTTTTAGGCTTTTGGTGATGTTTAGTATGGTACTCTCTGTGGAGTTATTAATTTAGGTGTCTGATATTTTTGTACTGTTTTGATCTAAATTGTTTTACACCATATAAGATGTAATTTAATATACTTGAGTTTCTGGCTTGTGTGAGCTGTGGTCTGTTGGCGGGTGGCTGTGTCGGCTGCTGGATGTCTATACTGTGAGCAGTGTAGACATCTAGTTGCTGTCTTGGCCACTTGGGAGCAGATCTTGGTTTACACTGGTTGCATGAGCTAAGCAAAAAAAATGGTTTTAAGTCATTTGCTAAGTTCTCTCCCTTTTTTCTATTTTTCTTGGCATTACAAAAATGGAAAGTAGGTGGTTGAAAGGAAAGTAATTCATAATCATTGGCTGTTAGGAAAAAAGGTAAACAGCTACCCAGTACACACATACTGTATATGTAGATATGTAGATACAAATGTATGTAGTTAATAATTTTAAGTGTTAAATTTTTAAAATGATTATGAATTATACTCTGACAAGTCTCTTATAACTCTATATTGAGTGGCAGTACTTTATTATTTTATGTTATATAATGTGTGCTGATGAGACTATAATAAATAAATTAATTAATACCAGAAGGACAGACGACATAATATATAATATTTATAATATTCATAATAGATATGAATGCGATTTACACTTCAAATGTACATACTCTAACCAAATCCTGGGTATCGTTTAGTGCAATATATAAAACACATTTATATCATTTTTTTTTATTTTTGAGGAACGGCGACAGCTCTCTTAACTGATAGTGTTTATTAAATAGAGCTAGCTAAAATATTATCATTATAATCAAAATGTACGATTCCTATGCATTATCAAGAAGCAAAAGCCAATTATATCATACTGAATACATTGATATTACGTCTTACCGAAAAACGTATGCATTTCAATGGTATTTGTCAAAAAAGGGGAGACCCCTAAACGACATAAATATTTGAAACTACTTTCACCGTTCACATATTTTTCCCTTGATAAGTTAGGGATACTACATCAGCCATATTATTCCTTAATATGCTATTTTAAATAATGTATTATTACTAATACTTTTGTCATGGGTCGTTTGTTCCTTTAAATATCTGTTTTGCCGTGCACAGTCCATGTATAAGATGCGGGGAAATTATACTTAATTTTCGTGGTGCGTTAATTGTCGTTTGCTTACGTGGCATCGGTTATCGTCTGCTTTTTTATTGTGTCGGATGGTTCCGTTACGTACGGCAATTCAAACATACTTGTATCTCGTGTATTCTGTACATCCAATAGTTTTGTACGTTCTTTGAGACAAATTTGAAAAAAAAAGTTTTAGATTGGCTTTTGATATTTCCTTTCTTCCAAATTCTAGAGATATATCCTTCTGCACATCACTTGGTCTTTAGCGTAGATCTCAGACAGTTGTACTGAATTCTATTCTTATTAATATAGTTTCATGAATTAAAGAGACGCTGTGGTAAGATTCTTTTCATTTTATTAATTTATTTCAAATAATTCTTATTTGCATCGCTCTAATGTTGAAATGCTGTATCTTTCATGTATTTTTAATTAACTTGTATTATAATTTTGAATTTATGTTTTAGGCATTTTCTTCGAAGATATAAACTATAATAAGTTGACGAACTTACGCAAGTTTGTGATATTATTCTACCCGGTGACACTTTGAAATGATGTCGTATCAGATAAAGACAATAATCTAGTTTTCATTGATATAATACGTTATATGCCATAATGATCACCATATTAATGACTTATTTCGTAATTTTGTATAAGTTATTCATAGAAAATTATAGAAAGTTGAATAAATATGTTTAATAAGGCACTTTATTAAATCAACTAACAAATACCAAAGAATTTCAATATTTAAATATCAATTGAGAACATGCTTGCATTTAATTTTCTACAATACCTCATTTCGGAACTCCTTCAGACGGTAAATATCTGCTTCAACTGATTCATCTGTGGTTGAAGGAGGACAGTTCCAATTGAAATTGGCATTCAATTGCAAAGATGTTAGGTTTCTCAACAGACAGATAATGAGAGTGATATCAAATTCTCCACTGTTAGGCTGCTTGCCTCCTGGGGGGTATAACTGGTGAAATTGTGTCCCAGTTATAACTTTGTTTGCTCTAAGTCGGTTGATCGAAGGTTTCTCTCTTGCCAGAAAAACATTCAGGGGAACATTCTGTAGATTCCGATTAAATATGTTACGTAATACAGCTGTGCTTCCGTCGATTATTAATAACTGCAGCCGGAATAGGTATACGTGGTTATTTGATTGGCTCGCTGTTGCCATGTTCTGGTCCGACGGTGTTGCAGACTATGATTTTAACTTTTGTTCATAGTATTTCTGTAAATAAATAATGGTGTTGACGGTATTTCTATTTCCAAATCAAGCATATCAAACTTTTCTTTTAAAAAAAGATGTGATTGAAAAACAGGACAGTAGAAATTTCTAAATAGTTAATTGGTGGACCTTATTCTATTCTACTGACATTACTGAACAGGGGTATGAAAACATAAGGATATAATAATTGCGTTCTGGACATCAAACGAGTCCTTTAGAAACAAGCGAATTTCTTCTTAAAACACCTTCCCAAATATGTACACGTTTAAATCGTTTTAATTTATGGCACGCATATATTCCTCGCTCACAATAAGGAAAAATTGTTTGTAGTTTTGATTAACATCTCAAGCCATCTAAACGACGACTTCATCATATGTGTTCTACATATTTCTTTTTGTTCAGCAAGCACATAACGTTTGGGAACATGTTCAAATAACGGAAATAACAAAAAAACAAAACAAAACAAAACTAAAACATCATGCTTGCAGGGCATGTGAAACGTTGAAGGTTTTCATTTGCATCCTATATTGATTCATTTATGTGGTAAAAGTAGATCAACTTGTAATGTATATTTTATAAGTATTTATTCATGTCTTATTTGTATTCAACAAATCTATTTGTATTTGATGATGATAATGATGATGATGATGATGATGATGATGATTATTATTATTATTATTTTATCAAGTTATCAATAAAAGGATTTGGATCAGTTAAATAAGTAAGATTTAAGATTTTGTTATTCTAAAGATCCTATACATTACATAATTGGGTGCTGAAAATTATTCTTAAGTAAATATACCGTTATTATAAAAGCTTGTCGTAGGTTGTTTCTGCCTGGTTACCAATCATTTTGAATATGTGTATAGCTTACGTGCAAACATGTTCCAATTGTGAACACGGGCATTTACATTCAGGTATAATTTTGAATTATCGATATAATTATAACTTTACCTAACTGATAGAATAATGACTATTTGAGACATTCTTTAGTGTCAAGACTTGTCGAATCAGGGACAAGAATTTTTTTTTGTGGGGGGGGGGGGGGGGCTCTTTAATCTTCATAAAAACAATATAAACTTTTATCTTTGTAGAGCGTACAAGTATCACTGCACATGCTCAGAGACCGTGTGGTGTACTCCGCCTACCAATCACTATACATATATTACGAATATTTTTACTAAACACTCCAAATATAGAAAAAATGTGGCATGACGTCATGTGTTACCTGCCAGCATTGTTAAAGTTATGTCATGTGAGATAAAATTGGCACTTACACGGTTAGAGTGTATATTGATAAAAAACGAAAAAAAAATAAAAAAATAAACATTATTTACACTCTAATCTATTCGACGGATAAGTAAAATTCTACATCTAATTTATGCTTTGTAGATAATAACTACTCAATCGGTATATTAGCCATCAAACTGAATGTTTAGTCAACGGACATAAGCCCTCAATAATTTTTTCACTCGGTCGTTTGCCCTAAGTACATTACGTAACAAAAATGAAAAAGTGAATTGTGAGAAAAGGGTTTCAGAATAAACTGATTTCTTTTAACTCTGTTTTATCGCCCTTATTGGGGAGATACTACTTGCATAAGTTTTAAGTTACTTTGACAGCTTATATAATTTCAAAATACTTTATATAATGTTTTAACATTTTTTTTCTCTGAGTTCTTTAACATTTTTTTTCTTCACAACGGAAATGTATTTCCTTTCCTCATCAGTGCAAACAATATTACAACGTTTCTTGAAGAGATGATGAAACATTTTGACCTCTAGTGTCCACAAGATTTTCTAGTAACATGAACTGTGGACCTGTATATTACCTAAATTTGTAAACCAGTTACAAAATCATCCACGAAAACATTAAAACAATCATTCTCAGCAACGTGAATACTGACTTAAAAAAGACCGCCCTTATGTCCACAAGGTTTCCAAATTATCTGAGTTGCTGATTTGGATTGGACCTCACATTGTCCAGTTTCAGAAGGATCCAAGTTTGAGCTCTAATGTGTTAAAGAAGTGTTTCACTGATCGGAACAAGCGATCTCGCTATTGTCCCTAGATATGCAAGTTTCCATCTGCTGTCAGAGATCATCAAATAAAACATTCGACAAAGTCTAATGAAGACTGTGGTTATCATCTTGTCAGCTGTTTTCGTGCGATAGGGTGAACAATTTTGTTATGTTTTATGCTGTTGAGCTGGACTTTAAACCTTATCTGCCAAATCTCAAACGTTTCTATAGGATCAAAAAGGCAAACGTTTTAAGAAATTTGTATTAAGACCTACTCAACAATTTTTTCAATGCACGACGGACAAAGGTTGCTTACTAAAGCTGTTAAAGAAAGAAGGAATAATATTTTTAATGTAAAAGACTCCAATGTTTTACCTTAAAGATTTGATGGATCTTATATAATTTTTTTTCCATGCAACATAACATTCAAAAATACTGATTTTGTGATATCTGTATTATTCGAATTAAACTCGTATCACAGAGGGATGTGTCCTTTATTGAAATGTTTGCAATTTTTGGCTTCCCGCCATAACTAAATCTGTTTTGACAGAACATATTATAGAATAAAACATTGAAAATATCAAAAATGGTTTGTATGTGACAAAAAGCGTCCGCTAAAACTGTCTGTAAACTATTAGAAGTATAACAAATAAAATGTAGCTCAGACCGCACATCATAAATGCTTTATCAACTAATGCAATATTCTGACTTCCTTCGTACGACTGCCGTTTTGCTATTCATTACGCAATCAGTTACACAAGTGATGCGGAAAATACACAGTATTCAGTCTCTTTAAACCAGACAAATTGTCTTCATAAGAAAGAATAACCAAGTAAATACATAAAAGCTGAAAGATGTAGTTACATGGCTAAATAATACACGATCTTCAAATTCAATAATAGTATATAACTCCTCGATTTTTTTTGTTTTGTTTTTGCTGATTTCTCAAAAAAATTGAAATAAATATGATCTTTATCAATGCAATCACAAACTCGATCCAGGGTTACTTTTCTTATCGTATCAATAACTTCTGCAGAAACAAAATTCATTTTGGGATAAGAAAGAGCCAAAGTACGTGAATAAACCTTTCAATGTTTACTATATTGTTCTCGAAATTTCTCTTGTTTCATTATTTTAATTTAAAACGTATTTAATACTCATTATTTTAGTTATTTACTTTCAATCTTTATCATGTGCTATGTGGGTTGACAGTTTGATTTTACGCGGAATAATGTCCACTAACTAATCGGCAATGCAGCCATCACAAAGTTTATCTGCGTGGAAAACGAACCGAAGTACATGTATGTTTATCAACTAAAGTAAAATTATGACTTCCTCAAATAATTCTCTTTGTCTATTAGTTTAAACTCAAATTTAAAAAAATGCTATTTTAAACCATTTCAGCCAAGTCAAATTATCTACACAGTTATAAATACAAAAGATGAAAGATAGAAATACATTTAAAAAACAAAACAAATTATTTTGAAACTTTATTGAGCAAGGGTTCGTGAATAAACTTTTTTATGTTTTCATTCCCATCACTTATACTTTATCAGGCAATTCAAGATATATTTAAATTATGAAAGCCATACTTTAATTACCTGCAATTATCATCACTTGGCGTGAGTGTTTGAAGTCAAACTCCATTTCGACTATAGATTGAGACATAATGGTGTTATAAATGAAAATCTATAGACCATTTTGATTTTTTTTTTTTTGCAATTGACTAACAACCATCCTCACGTGACATCCCTGGTGGCAGTTATAACTCGGAGGTGCAGTGGTCGACGGGTTAGAGCGCCGGACTCCCGATCCGGAGGTCTCTGGTTCGAATCCCACCTGGGATGAGAGTCTACAGTGACTTTCATATTCCCCACTTTTGGCGTTAGTACTGGTCTGAACCCAGGAAGTAGTAATCGAGAGGGATTAATGTAAGTTGCAAATACTTGCTTTCCCAATCGATGTAAAATAAGTTTAAATTAATTTAAGTTATTACTGCACTGATATCTGGAAGTACCCGCTGTCCTGTAAGGGAAGAAACTAAACAAATATAGTTTTGCACATTTTTCAAGATTTATTTGGATGTATTTTCTAGGTCAACATACATCTAATTCACAACTTTTATTTGTAAACAAATACGTATTTATACTTTTGGAAATGAATGCATGGATAAGCAAATAAACCGTGACAAAAGTTTAACACTAAAGAAATTCTTGAGATAATTTAAGATTATCTTATATAGCTTACTTACAATTTATCAAACATTGCATTTCGAAGTTTTGTATTGTATAGCATGAAAACGTTTTTTTTTTTTCCAAAATCTGTATAGGCGTCTTTTTATCCTTTGATAATTTTAGACAAGGTTATTATAATAGCGTTCTATCTTGTTTTATCATACCTGACTGCTTTGTTTATTAAGTTCAGTAGTAAAGGGCATGTTAACAAAAGCTACTTTTGTAATGTTGTCTTTGTTTTGATTTTATTTACCACAAACTGAGCTATCGTCGACCTCAGAATGCAAAACGAAAGGCCTTCATTGATAGATAATTCTAACCAACGCGAAGTTAATGTACACTTGAAATTTTGCATATCCATTCATCAAACAAAGGCATTTGAAATTGTTTATACACGTTTTTAAATGGTATATATATTTATCGTTATTTCTTTATTTCATAAATAATGCCAAAGCATATATAACAACTAAAAATGGTTTTCTTTCATGTTAAGATGCAAGGAATGTTTTTAAAAATATCATTTTACTGTTAGTTTTCATTCGTTGCGTGAAACTTCTTTAAAAATGTAATTTTCAAGTACTTTGTTTAGCAGATTCAATTCTTATTAATGATGTATTTTTGTAATGATCCCCTTGTTTCTATCATTATATTTTGTTCTTGTTTTACGATTTACCTTAAATGATTTAAAGGTGTTTAACACTTAATCATACGTTTGTATGTCATATGTATGTACCTACACATTTATTTGATAAAATTATGGCGAATGCAAGTTGCACCGTATGTTTAATTAGATTAATGGTCATGTGTTATTTTTGACCTATTTACAATGTAAAATTATAAAGGTTATATTATAGAAACCTTATAAAGCCGTGTTTAAATTATCTTCAGTTTACTTAATTTGGAACACAAAAGTGCCATAAGACAGCCGGATCAAGGCCGCATTTCAAGGGTTTGTTATTCATTAAAACATCAATTTTCTCAAAATACAAATCTTACAGATGTGCAAAGAGATCTTATGTCTCGTGTCGCGGTTCTTTGGCCTGATCATCGTCTTAATCTTAAGCACGTCTATCATGCCAAGTAGTAGACTTTATTTGAAGTAAGTTGTCTACGTCAACGGATATAGGTGGTTACACAATCTCAAAAAGCATTAAGTGTATAAAGTTGAATTATAAACATGTAAGGCACGCATGCACAAGAATATCTAAAGTAAATGCACATGTACTGAAAATTTACAGGATTAAAAAATACTTTTTCAATGATATTGCTAAAAAGCGCATGTTGGCTACAAATGATTTTGAAAAGGGACATCAATGCAACAGTGAGACAAGAGTCGGGTTTATTTCAGATCAAATAGAACCATTTTTTCTATTGTTTTAGGACTTACAGACACTTTAAGCGTTACATTTTTGTTCCGATTCTTTCCTTCCATTCATATTTTGATATTGTGCTTTCATCAGTTAAAAGTGCAGTATTTCCGGTGCGAAGATGTAATTATAACACAATGTTTGAAATATGAAAACAGGCATGCATTTATTTGAATAACTTCAAAGGTTGGGCCATTTCTTAAAATATATTGGGGCTGTCCCCACACGAACCTTCACACTACTAGGCCAAACCACTCTTGAATCTATATATCTTGGCCGCTATGTTAAAGTTTATTTACATTCGTCATAGTAACCATGGTCATAGATTCACGTGCATAGATTCATGGTTGCTATTCGCATTGAAGAATACCTGAATCCTCTCTCCCGAACTTCCCTTCACGGCCATCCCCTGAGCTATAGATTAATACAGCAACTTCAGACTTCTTTAAATTCTCTCCTAGGACTGTGTTCCCCGAGCAGTTAAGTGAAACCGTATCTAGCATTAAACATGTCTCACCCTAGTTGCCCAGTCCCTGATTTTAACATTTTAATATTTCCTTCTTTTATTGTCTTTTAAACAACTTTTTAATCTTCTTACGATCATTGACTCGCAAACATGTCTACGTCCCCGCAAGAAGTTTGAAATTATTGGGACATAGATAGTAACAAACGATCACCGGTAACACATGCGCATGCGCAATTTGTACCGGTAAAATGCCGTTGAGACTAGTGTAAAATTGTTTCAGAAATAATGAATCTTTATTTACCTTTATATATATATATATATATTAGTGTTGTTCCAATTTCATTAATATAAGATTGAATTTGATGTCAATATTTCAGAAACTTCTTCGAATGTTGAAGCATCTAACTCACAATATAAATCTTCTAAATACCGATAAATATGTCTGCCATTGATACCAGTATTCATGTTTGTTTTTTTACACAAGATCCACAATAATTCAAGTTGCTTGCAAGTAATCTTAGTCCACCCATGATTGGAAGCATATGTTTAATCAATTAAGTGTAAGTGGTAGCAAACACATTTGTGAGAAGTAAAGAACAAACGTTGTAACAGTAAAATTTTAACATGCATTTACAATGTGTCCTTTACTAACCTTCTGCATTTCAATATTGTTCTTCTTCAAAATTTTAAAATCCATTATTGCAAATCCAAGAAAACTGTCAAATCGTTTTTTTTTTTTTTTTTTTTTTTTTTTTTTAATTTTCACATTTTATTTTCTATCATCAACAACATTATTACAAATCATATGCATGTATTATAAATCATACGCTTGTGTGCTAGATATATAAGCATAATACCAAAAATATCAGTTAAACAGTAGACAACATTTAAATAAATAGTTTCAGCCGATTAACAAATTTCGTTATTAATGCAAGGTTTGAACTTTTGTTAGACAAGTAAATCGAAGTCGAAAATAGATCTTGATATAACAATTTAAGCATGTTAACGTACTTTGTTTGTCTATCATTTATTATATAAGACTTATAAAGTACTTTATTATCAACAAAATGACTGTTGACAATAGACTAAAGCAATAAAAAAAGAGTTTAATAGAGTTGCTTTAATGCTTTAATAATGCTTTTATAGACTAAAGCAATAAAAACCCTACATACATTCCTACTGGGAAATGGTTTTAAACGCCAAATTCAATGGCAGTCCTTTTACTTTATTATGAAGAAAATGACTGTTGACAATAGACTAAAGCAATGAAAAAGACTTTAATAGAGTTGTTTTAATGCTTAAATAATGCTTTAATAGACTAAAGCAATAAAAACCCTACATACATTCCTACTGGAAAATGTCATAAAAGCCAAATTCAATGGCAGTCCTTTTACTTTATTATGAACTTTATTTTGTTCAAAGTCTATTTCGATGCTTTAGTCTATTGTCAACAGTCATTTTGTTCATAATAAAGTAATAAATAATTTTAGCCGTTGTTTAAAACATAATACTATTACTATAAAATGTCATTATCCATTTAATAAATATTTGTTTAAATCCAATTTTTTCTAGAACTGCGATCATAAAAAGCCATTCCACAGTGCCAAAAGCCTTATTTAAAATCAAGAAATAATATTGCACCATCTGAATTTTGCATATCGGTGTATTCAATTATGCCTTGTATTATAGCCGATAGACCTATTTTTTATAAACCGTTGTTGATCCATAATTATTATTCTAGGAAGTACATTCTGAAGTCGCTTTGCTAACACCTTTGCTGCAATTTTATAGTCTATATTTAGGAATGAGATCGCCCCCAATTGTCTATGTTTTCAAGGTCCCCCTTTTTGAAAATTAATGAAAAAAACCCTGTTTTTGTGTAAAAGATAAATGCCCTTTTTTAAAGCTCTCATGCAAACTCTGAGTAACCATGTGACCGATTTTAGTCCAAATCTTTTAAGATAAAATTCTAATGCTAAGCCGTCTAGACCGGAATTTTATTTAACTTCATTTCACGGATAGCATTAAATCATGCATCAACAGTAAGTAAACTTTCACATTGGTCGCTGCTTCTGAACTTAAAACACTTTCTAATTGTACAGTATCAAGATATTCGCATGGGTTTGACTGGTTTACTGAGCGGTATAAGTTTTTTGAAAAAAAACATAATTTCTTCCTTTAAAATACTGTGTATATCTGTAATTTGTTTTCCATTTACTTTAAGCGAGCTTAAAACTTTCCTTTTCTGTCTTGAATTTTCATCATTTAAAAAGAATTTAGGATTTTTTTCGCCTTCCTCTAGAAGTTGAATCCTAGATCGAATTTGGGCACCTTTCATTTTAAAATTATAAATTTCTTCTATTTCACTTTCTAAATTGGATATTTCTGCATTATCATTTGATGTTGTAATATTATAACTGTAAAGATAATTGAGCTTATTTTCTAACCAATGTAGTCTATTTCGTCTTTCTCTCGCATATGATTTAGCAGATATTAAAGAAAGTTCCTTAATTTTACATTTACAAAGATCCCACTTTTGCTGGTAATCATTTATATTTTCGGTTTGAGTGAATCAACCAGATTTGAGACCATTGAGATATATTCTACGTCGTTCAAATACGAATTATTAAGCTTCCAAAAACCTTTTCGAACATGGTTTAATTTTACGAGAAATTGCAAGATGGTCCGTGCTTTTTATAACTGCTGGTCTTATATCTGAGGAGAGAATAGAAGGGAATAAATTTTCATCTATAAGCCAAAAATTAATTCTAATTGTGTCTATGCTCGCTTTTCTACGCCAAGTAAATTTTTTTTAATGTTTTTATGAAGAACTTTCCAAATATCGATAAGATTGTGCGTTTTCATCATTTTTTGATATACTTTTAGAAAAACGTTTTACTGGTTGATTGCTTATTCTATCATCTGTATTTAAAATGTCATTGAAGTTCCCGCCGATAATTTAAATTTCTTGTGATTTTTTCACTCGAAAAACAGAAATTTTGCCATAAAAGCTCTTTCTTTACTTTTTATCATTTGGAGCATATGTCCACAAAAGTGTATAAATTTTCATTGGCTTCAATAATCAGTAATACGTATCTACCTGATAGATCATTTACGGACTCCAAAACTTTAACTGGTAATTTTTTCTTAACAAGAATAGAGCATCCTTTACGATTACTTTCACCAAAAGAATGAAATAACTTTGTGTATTCAGCGAAATAAGATGGGGTGATGTGGTATGATATGTAGACATGTTTAGATCAAGTGAAATTCTAAAACAGTCTAAAGGCCTTTAAATACATCAAAAATAAGTGAATGTATGACGTACGATTCATGTAGTTTCTGAGATCAGTAGATCCAATGCTTTGTCAGCAAATAATCCGAAAGCACGAGTTTTCACCTACGCTTTTTAATCCAATATTGCACGGAATCAGGCAATATGTTAACAACATTGTTCTGGATAAAAACGGGAACTTCGTGCTTCATAACATGTCTTGATTGCACTTATCGTGTTATGAAAACATCGTTTGATACGATACGACAAAATATTTAGTGCAAATTCATACAAAAGCTTGACAACTTTGATATCAATGTTACTACAAATAAATCTTGACAATAAAGATTCCGGAGAAAAAAAGTATGTGTACAAATACTGGTCAATACAGCTCATATTCATCAATTGCAGTACAAAAGGTTTATATTATAAGCCTTAAATAAATAATGGCCATGTATTGTGTTTTGTTATGTTTAAATGGAAGAAAAATCTTGACAAATCCACAAAGTAAAAAAGTGTGAAAAGTTTGTGGAAAATGTCACTTTCATTTCGTTATATCTAAATAGAAAAACAATTTTGACAAATCCACACTGCAAAATTGTGTAAAAATTTTGTGGAAAAAAATCACATACATTTCGTTACGTTTAAATATAAAAAAATGACAACAAACAAAACAAAATAATGTGAAAATTACTAGAAAAAAAATCACATACATTTCGTTATGTTTGAACAGAAAAAAAAACTTTTGACCAATCGACAAAGCAAAATAGTGTAAATATTTTGTGGAAAAAAAAAACAAAAACAAAACAAACAAACACACACATTGCAAAAGTTAAATATTGTCGTGCATTTAAGTGAAAAAAAAAACATTATTATCCATTCATTATAGGAATGCGACACATATTTACAATACTATCTCACGCCGAACACATAAACATGTTTCATTTTGTATCATGTGTATTGCTTTGTATAGTTATCGTTTTCACATAGAATTATTTCAATAAAATTTTTCATCAAACATCATCAAATCATATCTAAAATCATGACTTTAACGTTTCGGGAATCGTTACATTCATATTTTTTTGTTCAAAACGTTTTACTTTCCTTTTTTTGTATTTTTGTCCTGCAGCAGTTCAACCGGCGTAGGTAGTGACCTATTTACACTGCGAAAAATATGTAGATATACGGGAGTGTACGGAATTCCGTATATCATTAATATACGGGTAAAAATACGGAAAACATAAAATACGGAGGTGTACGGTGTCGTATATCAAGCAAATCCGTATATGACCAAAATACGGTGTTTCGTATACTAACAAAATACGGAAAACTAGATATACGGTGTCCGTATTTTTCTAAATTTTCTAAAATACGGGAACGTCATAATAAGTCCGTATATTACTAAAATACGGCATCCCGTATTCTTACATATACGTGAATCTAAAAAGACTGCATATTCATGAACAGTCGTATACTGCTAAACTACATATCTCCCTTTATTTGAAAGTTAAGAAAACAAGAATCAATGTACTTTTCGTATATACTGAAATACGGGTGTCAGTATACTGCTCAAATCTGGTGTTCTATAAATTTGTAAGAAATGGAACCTATTATGTGTCTAAAACACGATAGTTTTTTCCAAATATTACTCGAATGCGGCATTCCGTATGCTTAAAAATTTGGAAATATGTAAAATGGTTCGGAGGTCATTATTTTCAAGAAAGAACATCTCTAGAAAACTACTGATTGAGAAGTCAACAAATAAGAAATGAATCTGTAAACTGGAAAAGTAATAATTATTATAACAATTATTTGATTATTTAAATTATAATTGAATAAAACGGCATATCAAATCAAGTCAGTATACTGCTCAAATAAAGGTTTCTGTATATTTACTAATAAGAGAACTTGAAATACTTTTCAGTATATTCCTGAAATACGGGAGTGTGCTTGCAAGTCCGTATATTACTAGAATACAGCATTCCGTATATTTGAAAATACAAAAATAATATCCGTCATAGTTACACAGTTACAGTTATATAGAGTTATAATTACTAGTTGAAACTAAGGATCTTTATATTGCAAAAAGGGGGGCGGCGGGGTTCTGTCAAAACTAAATTCCACTCTTGATTTTATGCCGGATATAGATCAAAATCCAATGCAGGCATCTCAAACTTGAAAACGAAATTAAAATGAAACCGACTTAACTTTAATTAATCTGCCTGTGTCTATTTTCTAATTTTTATCTCCAAGATGATCAGTGATGTGCTTTATTGTCTTAACCAAATTGCAGTATTGGATTATTAAAGCCGGGTATGGATCATAGTTCACAGGAGGGTTTTCAAGTTTTTAACTAAATTTAATCAAACCGTGCCTCTTGTTAAAAATTTTCTTTGTTGGTTGATCTAATATTGCGTAACAGTAATGTACTTTATTTTCTTAAAACAATATTGCGATTGGAAGTATTCTATGGTGATGTTATTTACACTTAAAATGTGCTCTTTCGTCTTAGGTCTGCTTGTACTTCTGTCTTTTTGAAGGAAAATTAAACCATAATGACTTTTAAAAATTAAACAAAAAGTAGCAGGTTCAATCATTCTTAAAAAGACCTTCTGTTGAAATAATTAGTTTGCCTTTGCATTGATTACATCGAACATGCAGATGTAAACTGTCATGTTTTTGGTTAGACATCATTTTTCACCTATGATGAAGCATGATTACTTATAAACAGCAAAGAAATTTAAGCCAGTAATACAACATTTAAGATTTTGCTTCAGAAAGTTAAACAGCTTCATAACATTAAACTAGCTTAAACTGTTTGCTGTATGTTATAACAATAAACAAAACGTTTTGTTTGTTATGAGATATCAATTATCAATTAACATATAGAACAAATAATCAATTTTCAGTTACAATTTACTTAGACGAATCATAGATAACATCTCAATCTGATGAACTGTTAAATTAAGCTCTTGTGATATTCTCCGGTAGATAAATTCTTTTTATTTTATCAAAATTTCACGAAAAACTGCTTTTAAGAAGTACATGTTTCTATCTTTAAAAGAAATCTGAATAAAAGGGTACAGTTACATGGGTGTCATAATTATTTTGTTTTCCGTAGTACATTAAATATACCAACAATAATATTAGAAATAAGCAAAAAGAAAGCAAACGTTTTATTTGTAAGATCAATATCTCACAAACGTGTGCATTGAAGCTATTATTTTTTTTCTGCATACATAAACTCGAATGCTGTACATATCAATATTTTGCAAATACAAAAATCCGAAATGCAAGAAATAAATATTAGAGAAAAGGTCCATTCAGCAGTAGATGCTAAATTTTATATAACAATCAGGAACAATTGAAGACCATGTGTTATAGCCTTCAGGCATTTTCTCAAGAGCAAAATTTGTTAACTAAAGTGTTTTACTGTGACTGATCAAGGAACACCGACAATGACAATTAACGGTGACTTATCAAAACAAAGCCAGTATTTCACCCCCATATTACGTAACTACATCCCTTCACCACAGGACACCGCGAAAGACAAAAGAGTGTGATAATAATAGAAGCGCTAAATAATGCACTTTTATTGTCAAGTATTGTTTGAAACTGTATCATAGAATAAAACAAGTTTTAGTTAACATTCTAAATCAGCATTCGGTTGATGAGCGAAATGTTTAATTTTGTCATTTTGTCCATTTTGTAAACTTTCAGAGGTGTTCAAATAATTGAAATCATATTTTCAACTTTTGAAAAGGAACAGTTATATGTGTTTTACACAACTAAATCTTTAATTTTGAACGATCGATGGTCTTTATTCACCGTCTTTCATGTTTTTAATAATTCAAGTTAATAATATGTTCAAGTCAGGAATAAAACATACAGAAAAGTAATAATAATACAATAAAATGCTGTCACAAAATTCTCGCGATAAAAGATAGCATGCCACCTTGAAATGTGCTAAAGTTATACAATGTTTTACGAGACTTAGGCAATACAGCAAGGTTAAGCAGCCTTTTAATGGTGGACAGTCACTTGACCATGACAATGGCGGCGTTCAATTTATCAGTTATGGAACGGTCTGTTTGTGCGCTATAACTTCAGAAGCAGATATAAGATCTTCGGTAATGATCAATATTCATACATTAAAACAGCTTTTAAAGGCTAACAGTTTATATTGAAAGAGGTTCACTCAGTTGTTATCATAATTTAGGCATCACACAAAGTCAGAGGTGTTTAAAGTCTTCGTTTTTTATTTTATTATTTGCAATGACAAGTTGTTTTTTTTCTACAAGATAAATATTTTTGCGCAGGTGGATCGAGATACCAGGGTATTTATGCGACAACACCAACCGAGAAATCCATATTCATCAAGTTTCATTTATTATTATAAAAAATTATTTCCCCAAGACGAGAAAGAAAAATATACTGTACCAGTCAGTGTAACAAGGCACATACCATGTGACCAGATCGCCCCAATCAAAGGTAGCGTGGGTTTATTCCATGTGATCAATGCCACCAATCAGAGGAAGCGTGGGTTTATTTCATGTGATCAGATTGCACCAATCAAGTGTAGCTTGTGTTCACCTATCCAATCATTTCTTTGGGCGCGAAATGGAAGAAGCAGATTTCAGCAATTCATATCTCAAAAATTGCCATTTATCGAAGACTTTGTCGTTTTGAAACTAAAATGAGGTAAGTCAAAGTTTTTGTATAATACTTTTCAGTTTTACCACTCATGTTTGGAATCAAATGCTTGATCATGCCCTGTAATGAATGGCTTATAATGATTTTTGTATGCTTCCGTTTTTAAACGGGTGTAAGTTCGGTAAATTGCATTGCCGGTAAATTGTTGTTCAACGTCAAAATTAAATTCCTTTTGCAGATATTAAACTGAATTTTGTTTTGAAAAATATTTAAATGTATTCAAATGACAAGCTTCATTATGTTCACATACCTTAGAAATAGAATTAGGAAGGCATAATAATGTAGAAAGAGATAAAAGATTGTGTAAGGTATCTAATAAAGAAACAGTAGAATTAGAAGATAATTTTATATTATGTTGCTCAGGATACAGCTGTATAAGATTCAAACACTTAGGTCAGTGTTCATGGTCTACTAAACAAAAGTTCAATGCATTAACGTCATCTCAAAGTAAAAAGATTTTGTAATGTTTTTTTATTATCTGTATACTCGTTCTTTAATGCAGGTGATTGTCATTGCTATTACTTTTGTTTATTGTGTGTGTGTGTGTGTATAAATGGCCAAAGGCTTATTCGAGATACCTGCCTCCCAAAATTTGCATGGCCCGACCTTAGAAAATTCACAAATCTTATGTTATCGAAAAAGAAGAAAAACATTTTAGGAATTTGTATATTTTTGACAAAAGCGTATCAGATAAGGAACACTATTTAATAAATACATATTTCGTTTATTACATTCCCATTATAAACTCAAATTACATGTTAATGGATACCATATCTATCTTTTTGTTTATATGTGTGTGTTGCACATGAACTATATTTGTAAAAATGTTTCACTGTGCATTAGCCAAAGACATGTGTTATGTCGATTTGCTAATAAAGTTTGTTGTTGTTGTTGTCGTGCTGCTGATTGCCAATAAACTGAAACTATTGTAACACTGCGAATGCTTCTGTTTACTTTGTCATTTAAGAACATTAGATTATAATCTAACTTACTAATCTTTGAATCAACGTCGAAATCCACAATGTATTCGTGAAAAAATAATACATTTATCAGGAACGTGTACGTACATGATCTTTAAATATGAAAATTAGAAATTGATTTTATTTTTTGAAACAAGATCACTCCTTTGATTTATGTTTTGAATTGAATTCTATTACTTTTAAACAGAATATGATGAAAAGAGTACTGCTGGTCATTAGATTTATATCATATGATAAATTTAAATGAAAAGAAGAATAAAACAAGACTTTCTCTCTTGAATACCAAAATAATCAAATTGTGGCTATTTTCTTTCATAATTAGTAACATGATTTTATATAGTAAAAAAAAAACCCAGAGAAATCGGTACCTAAATAATATTGTTGGTAATTTTATATAGTTGAGATAGTGATAAAGTTGGTGTGAAAAGCGCCTTTGATGACCGATATTAATTGGTGTCAATGTGTTTTCATTTATTTACATTGCCGTTATTAGATCATAAACCGATTTAAATCAAAGATCAAGCCATAATCATTGAATATATTACTTCCTTCGGCGTCATTTTAAGTGCGAATAAGTAACTATGATTATAAAATTTTAGAATTAGTTATAATAATTTTTATAATGATAATTGCATGACAACCACATATTTTATAATTACTTGCTGAGACAATTTCATAACCTATTTAACGACCGACACGTGTCGTTAGCACCTTTTTATGATCAGCAGTGTACCCCAGCATGCCTTTTCACACCTACTTTATCACCTTTATGGGTACATACAGTATTTTTATTGTTACAAATTTGTCCCTCTTTTTACTATATAAAATCATGTTACCGACATTTCGGTAAATCTTTTGCATATTAAGAGATAAGTGAGACTGAATAATTCTGTGAATAAGCCCTGATAGATAAATGATTATTTGGTTAAACATTCACAAATGTCGGCAATTAGATAAGTAACCACAGATTAGCAATTATTTCATGATCGAAATCAAAATTAAGAAAATTAAAGATTTTATTACTTAAAGACAAAATATGATAATATAAGACGAACTGGTAATGAAATTATAAAATGTGTACCATCCTGTTCCTAGTTCCTTAACAAAACAAACAAACAACAAACAAACAATAGTAAGAATGAGAGTAATCAATTGATGAAATACAACTCTTAATCATTCCAGCATCTTTCCATGACAATAACAATTTCAAAATAGGTAATACAATTTTTTATGCAAAAGCGATCAAACACGGACAGTAAATGTTTAAAAGTAATAATTGAAAATTAATCAAAATACAAAATCAATACTATCATTTTATATTTTCAGACAAATGGACCTTCATGATGCCATTGCAGAGCTGCAGGAGCAGATGCGAGTCTTGCACGAGTCCCAGAAAAAGTCACAGCCACGAGACAATGAAGCAGAATAAAAGAACAAAAAGAATAAAATTTTATGAAATGCATGTTGTAAATATATGTCCGTGTTAGAAACAGTGAAATAACTCACAATAATCCAATAATTTAGTATGTTTATCTGTGCACTTGAAACTGGGTTTTGTATTTAAGCTGTGATCGTAGCAAGTAAAAATGACACTTCCACATAGTTTTTATAAGATTTAAAAAAATATTTCTCATTTATATGTAGTACAGCTAAACAATGACCCGTGACTACATACACATACAGTGATACTTGGATTTCTATTGATTAACGATAACGTATGAAACAATACCAATGGCATAATAAGCTGACAAATCTTTGATATTACATATGTTATTGTAACTTGAATATATGTTTATAAGTGGTCAAGGTTCACTAGTCATTGTTTGCATAACTTCAAGATTGATTTCAGTTATGTTCTTATCATTGCAATATGCTTGGTTTTATTATTGATTGTTACTCTTTTATGGTCATATTACATTTATTGATAAACTTGTTTATAAAATACTATTCATTAAATTCAGAACTAATTTGAATTACTTTTGTTTGTGCAATTCCTCATCCTTAACAAGTTACTCAGTTATTTTTTTATCATGCTGATGCCATATCTCGTGTACGCCAAAGTAAACTTACTGTCAGTATATCTAGTTAAAAAAGGTATGTTTCCTTCCGTTCTCTCAGACATTGCAGGTCTATATTTTTTCGTATGCTTCAAGTAGATACGATGAGGATCTTAACTAGTCCGTTATGGAAATGAGTAGTAACTACATATAATGATCCCGCACATCATGTACATGTATATTATATGTCTATATTTGGTTCCCGTATCCTATAATATATCATGTCCTTATTCTTGATCCGTACATGTAATATAATAAGTCCGTATGTGTGTCATGTACGGTTTTTAGCTTTCCCGTATTCATTGAAAATACAATGTCGTATTTCCTACGTATATCTACAGTATACAAAGTCCGTATTCTTGCCCCGTATATATGTCATATACGCTTTAAAGCATGTCCGTATTCTATGAAAATACATTTCCGTATATTTGTCGTATAACTCTAGTATACATAGTCCGTATTCTATCCCGTATATGCATCATGTACGATTTTTAGCTTTCCCGTATTCTATGAAAATACAAGTCCGTATATCCTCCGTATACTAGTAAACTATATGTTGTTATAGCCCGTATATGGTTGAAATACGGGTTTTGTACTGTGCGTATATAACAAATATACGGACACATATACATACATGTATATTGAAAGAATACGGAAATCCGTATTTGAAGTGACACATATACGGAGTTCCCGTATACCCGATGTTCCGAATACGGATTAGTATATTATGTCCGTATATTATGCGAATACGTCCCGTATATGTCCGTATATCTAAAAAATACGGGATCGTACACTTCCGTATATTGGTGTATTTTTCGCAGTGTTACCGATCCATTCCTTTGTTTGTTTTGTGTGCATGTCTTGTTTTCCTCGTACGCCACAATGTTTATTATTGAAGATTGGCCTAGAATTTGGCTATCTAGTTTCGTCTTCTTTTGCTTGTGTTGTTTTTGTTTCCTTTGTCAATTGTTCCCGTTCGTTTGGGGGTCACTTTGGGTTTTAATAGTAGAGTCTTCATGGAGACATGAAGAAGAGATTAAATTATTACCGTTCGATGTCCCTGTTGCGACTTTTTGACATTCCTTGTCGTTGGAGGACTCAGAGGGGATCTCCGACTCGGCGTGCTTTCGTTGTCCAATACAGGACAATCCGCCTGCTTGTGACCATAACTATTGCACTAGTTACACTACCAGTCGTTTGCTCATTCTGATGTATGATGCCAGTTTCAAGGCACTTCGAACATTTTATTGTTTTTACAACTTGACCTCTGTGAATCACACTTGCCTTAAATTGAGCAAATTGCATGAATCTACTCAAGGGTTCTCTCATTGAAGATGATTTAACAACTACAAACCTGTCTCCCGTTTCACAATTGATGAGTTTTCCACCAATTCGCAGCTTTTCTCGAGTGGTAGAAATCACATCAAGTCCTTTCAACACAAGAGTACGCGTGATCGAACCGTCGTCGGCAGATAACGGTATACGTTGTATACGAATGCGGATAGTTTCTTCACCATCGAAACAAAGTGGGTTTGTACTAAAGATTGGAATAGTTTCCCCCCTTATAGTTACCCCTGTAGACATTAGTACAACTTTATCGTCTAAATTGTCAAGATATATCCTCCACATCACTCTGACTCTCTGAAGCCCTGTTATATGGGTAGGGTCATTGAAGAGGATATAACTCAATATAACTCTTCGTGATTTAGCTTTTGTGACTGATTTGCTTTTATTTTCCCGAACAGTTCTCTCTCTTTCAAGAACACAAGAGGGACGCCATTTTGGGCCTTGTTTGTACTGTCACTTACTTGTGAAGCTTGATTCTGCATTATTCCGTCCTTACACACACACACACACACACACACATATATATATATATATTTAACACTAATTTAATACTATATTTACACGTTTATACTACAATAGTTCCTTACAACCGTAAAAAAGCTCAATATTTCCACGTAGACAAAAACATTGCCTTATCTTGTGCAGTCACGTGATTTTAAATCTTCATTTAACTTCTTCACTTAAGTTGAAATAAAATATGGTTATTTGTCATTTGTTTGGTGATAATACAATGCTAATGATGATCAAGGTGGATAGTGGTTTGAAACCGCGACATAAACATGTGGCCTATTTTCCGCTAGTAGGAACATAAACCTTATAAATAGCCACTTAACCTTATAAAATTCTTAATGGAATACAAAACAACATGTATCAGTACGACCAAACTAATATGATAATGACAAAAACAGAAATTGAAAAAATAGAATCTGCATTTTTACTCTGGTTTTCAATATATATCAGTGTGGAATATAATAACTGCAGTGCTTTCTTCCTAAAACTACACTGATGACGTAATGCTTTTATTAACCTTGCTTCGTAGACAACGATAATGTGATAACTTTGAACAAATGAACCCACTGACTCACATTTTTCAGGTAAATGAGCGATTTGTGTCTACTTCGTCAAAGAACAACTGCACAAATACCCAAGAATAAATGATCTTTCATACTTGAAACGGTAGTTGGACAAGATAAATAGGGTTGAGTGTCATTCTGACGGCTCTTTTTCTCAAATAACAGTCTGTCTGTCTGTCTGTCTATCTCTCTTAATTACGTTTAAAGAGAAGTCTATATTATCTTCAAGTGTATTTAACAAGCCATATATTGTAAACAATGATATAAATTTTACTTTTTATACGATTCACTTACGGAAAAACACTAAATAAAAATGTCTCGACTAGGGTGTGATACCTTAATGATTTTTAGTTCCTGTTTACACATCATTTAATCAAGTGCTAATGAATCATATTATGAACATATTATTCTATAACGCTTAGACATTCTACAATAATAATATAAAAATCTACTTACTCTATATTTCTGAGGACTGACAGAGGTGTATTCGTCAAGACCGTACACTGGTACACTGTAACATACGTTTCAAACACTTAATAATTCTTGTTAAATGATTCACCAGCTGTTAGCTTTCGATAAATTTGACACAGGGAATATGTATAAAGCCATTAAACTCTTCTGTATATACAATAAAGAGATCCTCGTGGAAATAAATGATTCGGTTTTTTACAGAAAATTGTGAAAAGTTTATTTAAAAACGTGCTAAACGTTATTACGTATCATATAGTCTGTTTCACATTTATGTTTTTTATCTACATGACTGATGATACAATCCGTTTTGCGACAGAAATAACAATTGCAATCATTATTGCAAAACTGGTGTGGAAAACGTCATGTTAAACTGGTTAGGAAAAAACTTGTAAAACTGGTTGGAAAAAAAGTCTTGTAAAATGGTCGGGGAAAAATCTTGTACAAGTGGTTGGGAAAAAAATCTTGTAAAACTGGTTGGGAAAAAATCTTGTAAAATTGGCTGGGAAATTCTTTTTAAAATTCTGATTTTATTGCATTGTTGAACTACTGGTTTGCATTTTGATTTTTTTTTCTGACACAATCGATTGTTTAATTATCAAAGACTATGGACTGTTTCACAACTTTACTAGACATCAGTCTTGACTTCATTACATTCTAGATTTCAAAAGAAATTAAACGGTCGACGTGAGCAGAAAGTACCGTAGTCATATCATTTAGGAAATGAATACTAATATATATATATATTTGACCTTTTCGAAATTTAACTATAGTGGCTGATTTGTGCCATGTCTTACCTAAGCTTAGGTACATCAGACCATGATATAGTCTACCATGAACTTAAGGTCAAAAGAGGGCGAATCAGGCAAACCCCTCGACTGGTCAAATCATACAAGAAAGCAAACTGGTCTGACTTCAAAAATGACTTGGTCACTTTCAGTAGTACGTTCAACCAAAATCAAAATGAAGACCCAAACCAATTATGGGACACGTTCAAAGCTGAGATCAAAAGGTTATCATCCAAACACATACCGTCAAGACAATGCAAAAATAAAGCTGATTTACCATGGGTTACTCACGATATTGTTAAACAGATTAGGAAAAGGAACAAACTCTTCACAAAAATAAAAAGGTCTCGGTCACAGAATTGTCAAAATATAAAGAAATTCAAACATCTTAAGGCATCAGTGCAAAAACAAATAAGAAATGCTAATTGGTCATATCTAGAGTCAATCATCTTCTCAGATAATACAGATCTAGGTCATAAGAAAAAGTTCTACAACTTTATTAAACACAAAAAACTGAAAACATAGGAATTGCACCACTCAGCTCTGATGGGCATACTTACAGTGACCCAGTGTCAAAAGCAAACATACTAAACAAACAGTTTGAATCAGTTTTCTCAAAGCCTTCACCACTCAGTCTCAAACAAATAACAAAAAGCTCAATGTCATCACTTGGTCACCCGCCCATGGCTCCCATATCCATCTCAGTTCAAGGAGTTGATTAGTTGTTGACAGGACTAAACCCCCACAAAGCCCAAGGTCCAGATGAGATTTCACCTAGGTTACTCAAAGAGCTACACACAGAGATAGCACCAATCCTTAAAATCATATTCCAAAGATCACTAGACACAGGTATTATTCCTAAGGATTGGAAACATGCCATCATCACACCAGCATACAAAAAAGGGTCAAAATCAAAACCTAGCAATTACAGACCAATATCACTCACATGTATAGCATCAAAACTAATGGAACACATCATTGTTTCAAACATGATGGATTACTTTGACAAACACAACATACTTTGCCCACAGCAACATGGATTCAGGTCAAAACATAGCTGTGAAACACAGCTCATTGGCTTCACACAAGAAATAGCTGACAACCTTGATCAAGGTCAACAATCTGATGTCATAGTCATGGATTTCAGTAAAGCTTTTGACAAAGTAGACCACCACAAACTCATACACAAGCTGAAACACATGGGAGTTCATCCACACATCAGTTCATGGATACAAAACTTTCTCAAAAACAGATCACAACAAGTATTAGTGGAAAACAAGGTCTCTGACAGGCTCCCTGTGCTTTCTGGTGTCCCGCAGGGATCGGTCTTAGGTCCATGTCTCTTTCTCGCATACATCAGTGACCTACCAGGAAGTGTCAGGAGCCGGGTGCGTCTATTTGCCGACGACACCATAGTTTATTTAACAATTAAATCACAAGCATCTGCACAAACCTTACTAAATGATTTGCACAACCTTGAAATATGGAAATAAGAATGGTCAATGGAATTCAACCCTGACAAGTGTGAAGTACTCAGAATACAAAGGAAAAAGATACCGGTCATCTTTCCTTACACCCTACATAACACTAAACTGAAAACCACAAAAAATGCAAAATACTTAGGAGTTACAATAAGTAGCAACCTAAACTGGTCATCCCACATAAACAATATCACAAACAAAGCAAAGAACAGCTTAAGGTTCATCAGACGAAACGTCAAAACACAAAACAAACAACTCAAAAAAGCAGCATACAAAACATATGTAAGACCACAGGTTGAATACTGCTCAACCATATGGCATCCATGGCAAAAATATCTCACACACAGAATAGAAATGGTCCAGAGGTCAGCTGCAAGGTACGTTCATAATGATTTCAACTATACAAGCAGTGTAACAAACATGATCAAAGAACTAAAATGGTCAACTTTAGAACAAAGGCGAAACCATGCCAGCCTGGTCATGCTACACAAAATAAAAAAACAATCAGGTCAACGTTGATCACAATCACCTTACAAACACAAGAAACAGCAAATTCCTCATTCCACAATCAAAAACACAACATCATATGAACTCATTCTTCCCAAGGACTATACGACTCTGGAACGAATTACCGACCGAGATTAAGGCTACCCCAACTGTGCCAGCTTTTATCAGTGGACTAAACAAGTTTTATAGATTTTAAAGTACTTAAAATAAATGTTTCAGTAAGATCTCCAGTTAAATCTTGTTTTCTTTGTTATTAACTTTTATAATTTTAAATGTTCCTGACACGCGCCTGCCTAGTATAGTCAGTATTGACTTTTGGCAGTACTAAGTTGAAGTTGAAGTTGAAGTTGATGTCGTATGAGAGTGTTTTCGGGGCGAAAATGCGAAAACACGAAAATATTCTTTTTCGCGTGGCGGGGAGAAAATTGCAATTTTGGCGTGTTTTCGCCGTGCGACCATTCGCCCCTCCACATGAAAACACGCCACATTCTATGTGCCGTGTTTGTACCTAAAGTTTGTCGTATCTTTGTATGGCGGGGCGAAAACGACACATTATAAGTTTGTTGTGTTTTCGCGTTGCGACCTTCGGTCCGTCACTCGAAAACACGCAACATTCTATGTGTCGGGTTTTTCCCTTTAATTTGGCGTGTCTTTTCATTTTTGCCGCGCCAGGCGAGAACAAGAAAATTTGAAAAGTTAAATGTGTCATATTTTCGTCTTGCGCCCGTCACCCAAACATGCGACATGACATTTAACTTTTTTGTGTTCCGGTCACGCATGCGCACACATATTACACATATGTCATATGCTTGAAAATGACAAAATTGAGATACATTAACTTTAAACCAAATGAATTTTGAGGGGTGGTGTATGAACTTTGCAGATTTTTTGTGCAGAATAACTCTAACTTATAAACTCACGATAAATACATAAATCTGTTCAAACACATGCTTAAACTCACCATTTAACATCAACATTCTCGTTCTTTATCAGCGAACCTGTATACAAAAAAATATTGTTTACATAATACAATGCTGTGCGCATGCCTTAGCGAATCTTACTTTTCCCAGTAAAGCGTAAGGAACCAATCGTCAACAAAACAAAACAGGTTGTGTCGGCACCATATTAGCTTAATGGTAGGTGAGATAACATGAAAACATTTGTTAAAAAATTAGAAAAAAACAACAACAGCAATAACAACAACAATGACGAAACGAACAAACAACTCTTCATCTTGATACCTTACTAAATACAAGCCTACTATAAATTTATATTCCATTCGTTATTGATTTATTTGATAGATACGATTTTTTCCCCGACAGGTAATTGGTCAAATTTCCGCCTTAAATCCTCCTATCCGGTGTTCCTGGATATATAACCAGTAACTAGCAATTTTTCACAAATGCCTGACTTATTATCCCACTTGATCTGCTCTGAATCAGACGTTAAAGATACATAAGGTACAGTGTCTGAGATAAAAAGTCACGGAGATATTTTGCCTAGCCCGGGGAACAAGCTAACTACCATATGAATACTAACTCCGTTCTTTACCTATTGATCTAAGCATAAAAATAACTTGTCAAAATGAATAGCAAATGTCACCTGCAAAGCTCTCAAGATCAAACATTTTGGGAATTTCTCATCAAATGGGACATTTTCTTCTGTTATGGTTTAAAACTGGCTTTAAAGCAGTAATATTACCAAATATTAGTATACGTTTAACACTAATGAGTTCTATAAATGCTAAATACTGTTTAAATAAGGTGAAGAATAAAATTTTCCATGCACGTTTTTGAAGTAAAAATTCTGTTGATTAAACAATGCTCATTATGGTAAATAAAGCAATATAAAGAAGATCTAGCCTGCAGAAGACTATTATTAGTTACTGGGTTTGTAACTGACGTGCATAGTGGATCTAGGGCGAGGCAATAATTTATGTGCTGATGCGTCGTCTAAATAATTAAATCCGAGTATTAGAATGACAGCACAGTTTACTAAATATGTCTGGACACGTTATTACAAGCAAACGATACCGACGCATTACTAGATATAAGTCGTTTATATAGTGAGCTTAGTATTTTTATGTACACACCAAATTGTTTGAATGCACCGGACTACTATCAAAATATTCATACACATTCATGTACATACACATTCTGAAGCTATATCCAGAGTCATAGTGACGTCTGCGTGTAGCAGTCTATAGGTGTTCATGGAAGAAAAAAAACTAGCTAGGTTAGTAATTATATTGGGTAAGACCTGTTAATAGAAGTCACTATTGCATGAAAAACTAAATATACTTTAAAAGCTAGAATATAATTCAAATGTTACTTTACAGTATTTCCATGAAAGTGCGTATTTAAGGCTTAATGTCTAACGACGCTTACGTCACTCCAGACGTTGCAAGTTTCAGCATACCCCACCTTCTGTAAAACTCAGCTGCACAGTTCTTGAAGCATCTGACTAAATACAATCATTTGTTTAAAATCTAGACCATATTAAATATGCCTCTTGGATCTGGGATGTGACATAAAGTAACAAACGCCAAGCGGGGACTTTCAAGGTCAGGGGGCAAGACTGGCATAGATTTTTTTTCAATTGATTATAGTTTAAGTAAACGCAAAGTTCAAAAGCTATTTGTATTCTCGTTGTATTCAACCCTCTCCACAATAAAAGCGGAGATGCATCAGTGTTTGATACAATTTGGTAGGACATGGTCATATTAAATTGGCTAGTGGCACACTGGGATATGTTTCGGTATAATTGAGAAAGAGTAATATTCCTCCATCTTTACTTCACGATGGAGGACTATTCCCCTATCTACTTGCTAAGATGAAGGATGCTCAACTATGTATTAGTTGAGACGGAGGAATGTTCAACTGTATTCTTGCTGAGATGGGGGAACGTTCTCCTATCTTTTGCTAAGACGGAGGAATGTTCCCCTATCTACTAATTACGAAAAAGCAATATTCCCTTTTAACTGTCTGAGTGGTGGAATTAATCCCTCACTACCTGCTGAAATCAGGGAATGTTCCCTTGTCTAATTGCTGAGCTGGGAGAATGTTCTATCTTTTTGCTGAGATAGAGGAATGCTCCCCAATCTTCCAGTTGGGATGTAAGAATGTTCCATTATCTTCTTGCTGAATTGGGGAATTCCCCTATCTACTTGTTGAGTGAGAGAGAGAGGAATGTTCCAGTATCAGTAAGTTGAGATTTGGGAATGTTCCCCTTTCTACTAGCTGAGATGAAGGAATGTTCCATTATCTATTTGCTGAGTTTGGGGAATGTTTCCCTATCTACGTACTGAGTAGGGGGAAATTTCCCTATCTACAAGTTGAGATGAAGGAGGAGAGATCTCCTATCTATCAGTTGAGATGAAAGAATGCTTCCCTATCTATATTGTGAGATGAAATAATTTTTCCCTTTCTACCGTTTTAGATGGAAACATGTTCTCCTATCTACTAGTTGAGATGGAGGAATGTTCCCCTATTTTTAAGTTGAGATTGGGGTATGTTTCCCTTTCGACCAGTTGATGTAGAAAAATATCTCCTATCTACCTGCTGAGTTTGGGGAATGTTCCACATTCTCTTTGCATAGATGGAGGAATGTTTCCTTACCTACCAGTTGAGTTGGAGGAATGTCCTCCTATCTGCTTGCAGATTTTTATATTCCCATGTCTACAGGTCGAGATATGGGAATGTTTCCCTATATTCTTGCTTAGTCTTTGGAATGTTGTCCTATCTTCTGTTTGAGATATAGGAATGTTCCCCTATTTACCAGTTAAGATAATGTTCCCCTTTCCAGTATCTAGGATTGAGGAATGTTCCCCTATCTACCATTTGAGATTGAGGAATGTTCATCTATCTACTTTTTGAAATGCAGTATTATTCCCCTTTCTACTGTTGAGATGAAAGAATGTTCCCCTTTCTACTTGCTGAGTTGGGGGGAATGTTTCCCTATCAACTAGTTGAACTAGTTCCACTACCTACAAGCCGAAATTTAGAAATGTTCTACTCTCTACTAGCGGATATGAAGGAATGTTTCCCTATCTGCCAATTGTGATAGATGTATGTTCCCCTATCTGTCAGTTGAGATGAAGGAATATTCCTCTATCTACTAGTTGAGACGGAGGAATGTTCCCCTATCTACTTGTGGAGATGGAGGAATGGAATGTTCCCCCGTCTACCAGTTGAGATGGAAGAGTATTCCTCCATGTCTCCATCTCAACTAGTAGACAGAGGAATTTTCCCTATCTACTAGGTGAGATTTGAAAATGTTCCTCCCTTCATTGTTCCCCCATAAAAAGGACAAATGGAATTCCTTTTTTATTCTGGAATTTTAAGCATACAAAAAAGTAGGCAAACAAGAATAGCATATTTATATTGACACACAATAAGTTAAACTAAAAAGCAGGTTAGAGCCACATAGCATACTTTCATTTTGGGCCAGTCCAGGTGCAGACCAGTCTGAATTTTTGTTCCTGTTAATGGCGCACATTTCATTTAGTAGACTGTTCCACACCTGGGCTGCTTCAAATCGTACCTTATTGTCCTGACTTGTGGAACTTCTAAAATGTTTTCATACCTGAAATTAGAAGATGAAGAATCAATATTTACTAAAGATTGTTAATATACAGAGTTAGGTTATCAATGTATTTAAAAGTTTCCATGGCAATACTTCTAATTTTGTTTTAAATGTAAAGAAGTAAGATTATTTTTATTTAAAAATTTCCATGGCAATACTTCTAATTGTGTTTATTTAATGTAAAGAAGTAAGGTTAGCTTTATTCAAAAGTGTCTCATATGGTGATTTATTTTCATTAAACACCATCCTTAAAACTCTATACTGATTCTTTTGTTTTCATTGTTTCTTTTACAACAGGAAAGCCAGATAAGGGGACAGTTATTAAAATTAGATCTTTTAAAGTGTTTAAAAATTATTTACCTTGTTATTAATACATTTTCAAAATTCATAAATGATTTATCTAAAAAAAAGTGTTACTTTGGTTTCTAAAGTTTAATTTGTCATAGATGGTGGCCAATATAAAGATAATATTCTCCATTTTCTTTTCTTCATTGAAAGTTCATAGTGCATTTGAATGCAGAGCTTTTAATATATTTCATTCGATTTACAGGTAAGTCTGATATAATAAATGCCATAATTCCACAACCATGAGCATTTCTGTCTTTTCTTTCCATTTTTATCATTCCACATTATAGAGATTAAAGTATTATTTTCATTATTATTAAACGGTTCCTCTAAGTTGGTTTCTAATACAAGTTAAATATCAGTAATTTGATCTTCTAAAATTTTGTTGAGAACTTGAAACTTATGTACCTTATACTGTTTATTTTAAGATGACTAAAATCATTATTTTCCTATTGGCATTTTTAAGGTTCGTTGAGCATAAAAAATGTCAAAGTTTTGTTGTGCTCCTTTTGTCACAGATACTGCTATCATTGATACAAACTGATACAGATAAAGGTTTGTCCAGCCCGTCCTCCTCAGGGTCAGGTTCTGGCAGATAGCTGTCATTTATGTACTGGAAGTTTATACAAGTATTATTTAAAGTAACATCTTAATCAGCATCAGTTTAAATGTTTATGTTAACTTCACCCTGGTTCTATAGCACTATTTATCAAGTTCGTTTTCATTGTAGTATTACTGGGTAAACATAAAATGCAGATCATGCACGGATCATCTGTGTTTCCTAGATGTACAAATTGGCTAGGTGATATATTCACACACTTTATATGATAAAAATACTTTTGTGACATAAAACAGCTCTTTAGTTTTTAGACACTGGCTTTTTACAAATTTCTTTAGGCACCCTAGCAGGGCAGGAATTTAAGGCAACATCTCCGCACAATATCAAGAGCAATTATGTATGTCTTTTACTGAGTTTCAGATGGCTGTGTTTAACACATCTCGTGTGTTTAATATGGTAAAATAAAACATATAGGATATACACCTGTTTTCTGTACAGTTTTGTACTATCAGTTGTTAAGGATTTGTTTCCGTTTGGAGAATAAAAGTTCCAGATTTGTTGAAAATATTGTAATCAGTAACAAATGGTATTTCAGCAATGATGTAAGCGGCTATATTGTTTACAAAATGGATATAAAGCATTTCCAGTGATAATTTGTTATAAACGATAAAACATAGGTTTTGTGATATCTTGTCGCTGCACAGTTATTCAATTACATTTAAAACATTTGTTCCCAAAATGTTTGCTTTTTATGATTAATATATTTAAGATACCTTTTCTCCGCTCCGGATCTATCAACATGTATATACTTTTTCACGCATGTGTAAACACCATAGTAAAAAGTAAACCGATCCTGCTATCTAAGTTAAAGGTGCATCTGAATACTTCAAGTTTACATCAAGTTGTATTTAAAAAATTCTCAGTTTGTATAAAATACAAAAAGATGAGACAGTATACTAAAAACTGTTCATATTGTTAGGTCACTGACCTATGAGAGCAACACATAATTTGAAGTTTTACATAAAAAATAAATGCAACTTTTGCAGTGAAATGATATTACCTATAACCTGTAAATATCAAAAAAGACAAAAAAAGGGAAATTAACCAACAAGTTATCAAAATATTCATTTATAAAGATGCATGAAAATGGTAATAAATAAAGATAAAGATCAAGTATCTTCTTGTTTATATCTTCTTGTTTATACAACGTATACAACGTTTCCATATTTTATGTTTGAGCACTGTTTTTTAAACGATATACGTACAATTTAAAGTAATGTGTTATTGCAAATGTTCTGTTTTATTGAGTTATATATATTAAAATGAATCAATGATTTATATGACTAAAACGAACAAGAGAACAATGGAGTACGAGAAAGTCTGCATCAAAATAGTAGGTCAAGGTTATACTGTAAAAATAATAAGAATACGTTTTACTTCAAGGGTAAATATTAGAAAAAAGTGCTTTGCAATGTTTAAAGTATGAGGCAATCTTGAAATTGTACAATAATAAATATATATGTGTGTTATACTGACAACTAATTGACAACTTTGACAAGCTGGAAGAAAAAGATTATTGGAGACAATTAAAGATCATTTTGTTTGGTTTGGCTATATCCTTTATCGAGCATAACATTTCGAAGTTTTGTGAAGAAAAGCATGAATGCTCTTTTCAAAAAATGTCCAAAGACTTCTTTATATTCTTTGATCAATTAATACAAGGATATGTTAGTGCATTTATCGTGTTTGATCGTACCTGCTAAGCAGGAGAAATAATATTTATGTAAGTTGTTCTAAAGGAAAAGGGTAATATAATGTGCCAATTTATGTTTTATCATTAATATGATTATCAATGCTAGATAATGAGTATATTGAACTCGCAATCCCTGGACTACAGCCAACCACCCGCCTCTGTGCTACCACTAGACCAATGATCAATATCTTACCAAGTAATCTTACTTATGTCTAGACAAACGCAACCTTAATTTACACTTAAAGTTTGCGTATTCATTCATCTAACAAAGACATAAAAAGGTGTTTATTTTTTATCTTTGTTTATTCAGAGCATTCTTTCAAATCAAAAAAGTCTAGTTAGTTCATTTTACCCAAAAAATTATCTACTGGCAATAAATGTAAGGCAAATTATATCACAGACATAACATATTACTAAACGTTCTGATAACAAAGAACTTTTTTTATTCCTTTTCAGTTTGATACAGCAGTTTGTTTTTATTCTGATAATTCATATAATGTAGACCATCTTTGAAACAAAGATATTTTGGCCTGTTGACCTCTAGGACTATACTTGATCAAGAGTATCATTTTTACCAACGCGAAGTTGGGCTATTTATTCTATGAACAAAGCGTACAGTTATTTTATATTGTTCTTTTTATTAAAATCAAACAGTAACCATTATATGGAAATAATGATATTGAAGAGAAGTATCATTTTATTATTAAGAGTCGTCAATGTAGACGCATCAAGCGTATCATTTTTACCAACGCAAAGTTTTTGTTTAAATGATCGGATACTAATCTAACGTATTTATTTATCATGTTTATTATAGTTTCATCACTGCACAATATACAGAGAATAAAACTATGTTCAAACAATATAACATGCATAAAGACATAAAAAAATAAAGTTTAATGCAGTTCATACTACTGAATTATATCAGACTTTAAAACAATTTCTTAATACTGAAACTACTTATAACAAAGCTTTAGTTTTACATTTTTTTTACATAAACTTAGACCTAGATTGTTTTGGCTAATCTGAGAATTAAATTACTGCCAATGATCGCAGGCCATATGTACAAAAACTAAAATATCTTAATTCATAATTACTTCTGGAAACATAACTAAAAATTATTTCTTACAAATGCTAGCACAAACCAATCGAAACCAGTAACCACTTCACTATTTTCCACACCATATTTATGTTTAAAGGTACCATAAGTTCTTAACTTGTAACTTGTTACCTCCTCTACCAGACGGACTAATTGAACCCATCATTCACATATAGCTTCTTCGATATGCTTAACAACAGCATGATTGGCTATTGGTCTAGACAGGTCGCAATATTGTTTTAAATTATACTCAACAACTTCACGTTTTTCCTATTTTCCTCGTGCTACTACTGGTCAAGCTACTGCAAACTTCAGGTTTGATTTAATGTTTGCCAACTGCTGCTACTACGTACAGCTCTGTTAGCTTCCTACCAACAGTTTGTGATCTATTCCCTAATATCTGTCTATTTATAGAGTCATAAAAAACTTTAGAAAATTAATAAATTCTGTGTATGTAGAAAGCTTGCATTTTTACGATTTTCTATAATGTTACCTAAAGATACTACATGATCTATAATTCCTCTTTTCTATCTAAAACCATTCTTTTCATCAACTAATATATCATTACCCTGAACATGAGAACTGAAACTTTCATTAATGAACCAAAGATTAATCAACACATGTAAAAAGTACACTGCAGTATCATTATACAATACCTCTAGAGGTATTTTCATCTACATCATATGCTTTACTAGATTGTCTTTCCATGTTGACTTTTTAAACTTCAGAAATAGTTATAAATCAGTTAAAAGACAAATGAACATCATTAATACCATTTACAACATTATTTGATTCTGAATCAAAAATATGAGTCCCATTTTCATTTACAAATAGTGAGCTAAAATCATTTCTCCCTTTACTTAAAACACCCTGAAAAGATGAAGCTAGCTACATGTCTATTTTCTAAAGTAACTTGTTCTGTAATAAGTTTTTTTTTTTTTATTTCTTAGCATATCTGACACTAATTTAACGATAGACTTCCAAAAATTGTGTTGATCGACATGCATTTATCCGATAATACAACCCTGAATATTGTTTTTTTTTTGTCTGATTTGACCAATATTTTTTACCAACAAAACCATTTAGTGCATAAAGATGTAAAATATTATTAAAGAATGTTTCTCATGCTAATCAGTTAATTTCATCTTGCTTTTAATTAAGGGTTTAATGCTTATACACTTATCCTAATGATCCGGCACACCGGAAAAGAAAATCTATCTATACTCAACTTCGATACACTATTTTCAAAAAAAAAAAAAAAAAAAAAAATGTAAACTATGAGTCTTAAATCTACAAAGGTTTTATACAGTAACAGTTCCTTGAAAAATAATATGGCTTTGAAAATATAAAGCGGGAACATTATTTCATTCCGGTTGCATCAAATTGAGCCTATTTTCTTTTCCATCTTTCAAGTCTTTAATGTACATAGTACTTATATTGTCAACGGTCTTGTATTCGAAAATAAAAAAAAATCGTAAAGAAAACTTTATTTTGTTGCAAAAGCTAAAAATGTTACTTTCTTCAAACAGTTATGTATTTTACTTGTGTGTTTGAAAATAAAATACTTTCTACAATAGAGTAATCCAAGTTATAATAATTGCAAATGCTCTACCCTATGTATGTCTACAAATACATTTGTTAATATTATGATGTTAGGTTTTGTATATGTGTATCAGTTAAATCTTATTTCTGATTCTATACAAAAATATATGATATATTTTATATATACCGGTTGAAATAAATTATTAACAAATAACAAATATTGTTCCGTTTATTTAAATTCATAAAACCATTTGAAAAGTCTAAATGAACCCCCCCCCCCCCCAAAAAAAAAAAAAAAAAAAAAAAACCAAAAAAAAAACCAACAATATTTAAGCATTAGATGGGAGTTTAGAAATCTAAACAAACAAAAATAGAAGTAAATAAATTTTCATATTTCAAAATAACGTTTTTTATTTATTGAAAGAGTTTTGTTTTTAATTGAAGTAGATGAGTGAAATGCTGGAGTGTGAAATCGAGATGCAAAATTCTAGAGTATTAAGCAGTTGCGAAACGAGTTATAGGGGAGATGTGTGAAGAAAGAGACGTATGAAATGCTAAAATATAAAAAAAAAGATGTTTAAAATGTTAGAGTATGAAATAGATGTATGGAATGTTAGAATTTGAAATAGATGTATGAAATGCTAGATTATGAAATAGGTGTATGAAATGCTAGAATATGAAATAGATGTGTGAAATGCCAGAATATGAAATTGATGTGTAGAATGCTAGAATATGAAATAGATGAGTGAAATTCTAGAATATGAAATGAAAATTTATACAGTTCTGTCTGACTGATGTCAAAATGAAATAAAGCCAAATCAATACCATAGGTAACCATTGATTTGCATTTCCAAAACATTAATATTTTTGTAACAATTGAATATAACAGAAAAACTGTAGCTTTGAAACATTTGAAGCTTATGATGGAATACATACTGTTGCCTATTGACTGAAATGTGTGTAACACGAATTTCTTCCTATTCATAGCAACATAAAACTAGAACATTTTTCCTGCTTAGCAAAGCTTTTCCTGTTTGTTAGCCTAAGTACTATTTTCTTTTTTTATCACTTCTGATCACTGCTGCATTAATATCTACTACACATTACATTTTACATATAGATATCTTTTACAAATGTGCACTTACAACTACATTGCCTATATATCAAAAACACCTATCTTTTAAATATCTAGATATTTCTTTTCGACCTTCTAAAATGATAATTGCTCTGGCATCATTTGTTTCAGTTTGTGTTATTGATATTTTGATTGCAGTGTGCATATTCTATTTTACGTTTTGTCTTTTGTTTTACTTAGACTGCAGACAATGATCTTTAGAATCAAACCATGACTATCACAGCAGTTTCTATTTGCATTTAGAACACATTCAGGACTTGCTACATTTGCATCTTAAATGGACAGTAGCTTTCAACAACTGATCTGTTGTAAAATATTTGTCAAACACAGCAGTGCCTGTTATTATTTGAATGATTGTTATGATTGCTCAGTAATGTAAATATTTACTTAATTATACATCCTCAGGAGCTATAAGTGTTAGAAATGCCATTTGTACTTTTAATTAAGGCTTATAGATCTACTATTTAGAAATATATTATAACAATGAGAAACAATCAAATCAGTTTTTTTTTCATTCTTTTATTTATTCGTTATGAGTGATTGAAACTGGATGAAGACAAATACAGAATAATTTCATAGACAATTTAGACATTTTATGATTAGAGCATGTTGATAACTCAAACATTGTTCCTTTCTCAAGCAGCCTTCAAGTTATTGAAGTTTTATTATATTTAAATATGCAACACTGTAGGTACTTTTATCAGTAAAAATGTTTAATACTTCAACTGATACATTTAAAGATACAAAGATACAATACCAAAAACAACAAAAATATTTGCATCTTATACACTAAGAATAAACACCAGGTCCTATCACATAAGGTTGAGATTATTTTGGAAAATCAGTTTCAAACTATGACTTTTCATATACTAGTAAGACAAATCAACAATTGAACATTACTAAATTAAATTAGAAACAATAACTTTCTAGTTTTTATTTGAAGAATAAACACAAAGGGCATCTCAGACACGTTTGTTTCATTATCGTATCCACTTAGGCCTACCTTTCTTACGAATGAACATATTTCTCAAAACCCTTCTCTATAGCCTCATTTCTTAAGGTCATGACCATTTACTTCCAATGCAAAAGTACACATCATGGGTGAGAGTGTCATGTTACTTTCCACTTTCTGTTGGAAATCCTGGTTTTTTTCGGGGGATTTGATGTGTTAAAACAGCTTTTCCCAGTCGATGTTAAATGATAATGTCTATGCTGAACTAGTTAAGACATTTGATATAATGGCAGCTTTTTGAAGCAGACATGTTTCATGTACTCATTTTTATGATGCTTACATTCCAAAATATGCATGTACCACATTTTATAATGCTAATTAGAGCGAAGGAAATGGACATATCAAAGCTTGCTTTAGTCTCCGAAATGTCTTCTTCAGTATGGTGTCAACTGATAACATTAACATCTACTTTAATTTTCTGTTTTCCTTAAAAACTTTAGCTAGCATAAGCAATTCAAGTAACAACTATGTTGCACACATTTTGTTTTCTGGAATGCATACATTTCGAAATGCTAAACAGCGGTAACTCAGGTTAGTGCTGTTTCGCACAAAATTCTTTTGTTATTTCATGTTATATTCCTTTCCTTCTCATTCCATTTCAACTTTATTTGGGTCCCTTGTCATCCATTGTATTGCTTAAAATTACTTTGCGTTATTTCACCTTTTTCTTAGCTCAACATTGCTTTTAGACGCGTCTCCATACTTTGTTCATTCTATTTCAACTATACCGGACATATTTTTGTTTGTTTGAACGTTAGCCTAAAAATGTCATGTTTAACGTAATTGTTGGTCGACGCCATGTTTTGTTTTCAGTTGAAATTGGTGCAGCCCGATCGGGTACAGTGTATATGAAATAAGACCATGTGTTGTGTGACGCTCTTAAATCTTATTTTCCACTGCGCAAATGGCGCACGTGATTTCTTTTTTTTAACGCAACGAACTTAGGATTGTATAATTAAATTCATTTAAAACTTGCACACTTTCAATACATAAGTGTTCCGGATGCAAAGAAATATATGTTAAAAGACATCTAATAAATAAAAAACTGCGTAATTTATGTTTTCAGTATTTTTGTTTGCAATTTCACTAAATAAATTGAAACAAAACGCACTTACCTCTTAGGTTTGTCGAGCGAGTGAATAAGCAGTCGTTTGAATAAAAGATCACTTGGTGTATTTATTCCAATCACTGTTAAAATATTGATACTTTACAGTCATATTGTCAAATATAAAGCAATTTTTTTTCTGAATTCAACACTAGTATTTAGTCTAACTGTTAAATTATATATGTATTATAGGTACATTATAATTTTCAAAATGAACATTTTTCTTCTGTACTGAACTATCGATATGTTTCTCATAAACACGTGTACCTTATATTTATATGGAGGTTAGAACCAATCAAGTATGGTCTGGTTTTGAAGAACCAATTACTGATGTTAACTTAAAATGACTAATTTTACACCTGGAAACAAACAAAATGAATCTATAATGAACGTAAAGACTATTTGTCGAAAAATTCTGGTTGATGATTTTTTTTATTATTCTGGTTTATTAGTTTTCAGGTTTTGTGTGTTTTTATGACTCTTTCTAATCTTTCAAAGAATAGAGTGGATTAAGCCTATGCCAGTGCTTAATTGTCAAAGTGAAACAATATGTTGCAATATTTGATAAATTTTGTGTTGCATATATTCATCGCATTATTTCATATTTAAAAGCGTGGAGATGGATCAAACATTTAATAAGTGGAATTGAATCAGTTGAAAGTGCACAAAGGCAAGGAAGGCCAACTAGTGCAATTGTTCTACAAATAATTAATTTAAAAGTCCAAACTCTTCAGAAAAGATGCACATTTGACTACGCGTCAGGTAGCTTAGGCTTTTCGCATTTCGACAGGATCAGCTTTTACAATATTGAAGCGCGATTTGAAAGTAAGGTCAGAGGGGCTTTGCTTACCAAGAACCTAAAGTAACGTGTTTCAACTCCCCTAACACTGTACAATTGATTCAATCAGCGAACATTTTGTTACGTTGTCATATGTGACGAGACAAAGATGCATTATTGCTAGCCAACCAGAAAGTGCAATAAAATCTTGTCACCAAACAGGCAAGCAGACCTTCTGTGGCTTTAAGGGAAGGACAAAACGGTAGTTTCTTCAGTAGTCGTGGGGAAACTTTTTCAGGTTGGGATTCCGCGTGGCAGTGCAGTTACTGGCAAAGTATAATGTAACGGCGTACTGAAAAAGCTTGAAAAAGTTGGAAAAAAGAGACGCCAGGTGCTTGTTTTGATCAAGGATTACCTTACTGAAGGGCAATGCTACGGATCACAAATCTACTTTAGTGATAAATCTTTTAAAGCACACAGGGTTGTCACAACAGAAATACTAAAGGGTGGAAATACTATAGGGTCAGCCATTTTCCAGTACTTCCAAAGAAGATGAAAGACAACACTATGGGTTAGACCCAGCTACCTTTGCCAACTAACGAGAATTGTAAGACAGTTCAATATTGGGAGACAGTATCACAGAACAAAGAACAAGTAACATTTAGGGAACTCAATGAAAATGAATTATTGTTATAGAAAGTTATTTGAGAGATTATTATAGGAAAAGCTAACACAGATTTACTCATAGATCAATTAAAAAAGACATTATATAAACAATTAACAAAAAAAAGAGAACCTGGGGGGTTACCGGCACGGGACGGTCAGTGTTAGAGTAGGGATAGGGTTAAAGCAGATTCTAGGATGCTCCAACCTCAAACTTGCCCCTGCAGGTCTTTAAAATAACAAACAAGAAAAAGTTGTCTATGTAAATTACCTCCAAACCACCCATCATCTCGACAATGTTGCATTCAAAAGCACACAAACATATAAGAATAAAAAGCTAATGGCATTGTAGAGTGACAAGGGTAGGTAATCAATGACCTCACTGAGACCAGAACACTTACGGAGTTTTTACTGAATTACATGTTTTTGCATTGGCAGCATATTTCTTTTTAAGCACATAGTGTGAACATTTGCATTCTTTTCACATCCGAACTACAATAATAAATAAAGTATTATCTGATTACATTGTATCTGCGGTAAAGGATTATTTTTGAAATCGCTACCGTCTTACTATTATATCATACAAACAATACAAACAATGGTAGACACAGCAACAACAAAGCAACAAAGGATGTAAAGTATTGAACTGTTTTTTTTTTGTTTGTAAACGCCAGACGATATTTTTATTGGCATTGTCAATTGTTCTATATTTTCCATACTAAAACCAAAAAATATACGGCATATTAAAACAGAATAAAGATCTTCAATTATTTTTAATAAGTTATATGTCAAATGCATAAAATAATAGTTGCTTTATGTCTATGCTGAATACTCGTAGATGATATGACAGTGCGAACAGTTTGCTTTTTATTATGAAATACCTCTTTCTCTCATGGATAGATTTTGTCATTTAAGAGACACTGAGAACAAATTGTCTAAAGTTTACTGATATATATCTTTTTAAAGCCTTCATGACGAAACAATGGGTTAGCATATTTCGAAACATATAATAGCGTGATAGAAGAGACTAATATGACAATTTGTATCAAACTTTGAAATTCATTGTTAAATGATGAATAATAAATATTTCAAAATTGTGAGGGTTGGCCTAGAGAAAAAGTTACAAAACAGATTGTATTTTAGAACGTTTTTTTTTTTTTAATTTAATATGCACTGAAATCAAATTGCAAAAAAACACAAACATAGAAGGAAGTTTGTCAGTTATTGTGTAATGGGTAATTTGTGATTTGGACAAGCATCATTTAAATACCAACAAGTACAGTATCTATATCAAAGAGCTTCACAATTACAAAACAAATGTAATGCCACATGAAGCCTTACCAGCGTGAATATTAAATGTCTCCATGAATATCAGCTTTATTTTTTTATCCCTTTATTCAATATTACGCTTCGTTTTTAAAGATGTTTTCTCTAGAATCCCTTTTATGTATAAACCATGTTTTTTATTAACCGCTTAAGTGGTAAAAAACAACATTTGTATCAGTAATGAATAGCTAACACCAGACAAGTATGACTTTCGACATTTTTAAATTAAGCATCTACTGGACGTTTCTGATAAAAGTATAAGCCTACGTAATGGAGTCAGAAACCATTTGCATCCTATTTTGTTTCATATATGTTGTAAAAGTGGATCAACTTGTAATGTATATTTTATAAGTATTTATTCATGTTTTTATTTGTATTCAACAAATCTATTTGTATTTGACGACGATGATGTTGATGATAATGATTTTTATTATTATCAAGTTATTAATAAAAGGATTTTGATCAGTTAAATAAGTAAGATTTTGTTATTCTAAAGTTCCTATACTTTACATAGTTTGGTGCAGAAAATTATTCTTAAGTAAATATACCGTTATTATTAAAGCTTGTCGCTGGTTGTTTCTGCATTGTTACCAATATGTGTATAGCTTACGTGCATACACTCTCCAATTGTGAACACGGTCAAAAGCTTTAATAATGTAGGAGTATGGTCCAGACAGACATCAAATACGAAAATTTAACTAAGGGGAATAACTCCAAAATCCTGAAGTGTACAGTGACGGTTCTTGTGCACTGCACTCCGTTTTAATGAGATCTATCCACCTGTGAAGCTTCAAGTCAATAGTTTTGACGAAATAGAAGTTATGCTCCGGAAAAGAAAATTAAACAAAGGGGAATACTCCAAAATCAGTGCAGAGTGATTGTGCTCCAACTCAATGTGATATATCTACCTAGGAATGTTTCAAATCAATAGCTTTGGAGGTGTTGGAGTTATGCTGCGGACAAAAATGAAACAAAGGAGAATAACTCCAAAATCAAGAAGTTCCCCGTAATGATTCTCAGCACTGCAGTTTGTCTTAATGAGATCTATTCACCTAGGAAGTTTCAAGTCAATAGCTTTGATAGCGTTGGAGTTAAGCTCCGGACAAGAAAATTAAGAAAAGTGGAATAACTCAAAATTCAAGAAGTGCAGAGTAATGATTCTTGTGCACTTCACTCTATTTCAATAAGATCTATCCACTTATAAAGTTTCAAGTCAATAGCTTTGATAGTATAGAAGTTATGCTCCGGACAAACATCAGGACGTCAGCAATGGATGATCCCATAATATGTCCCAGATAGGGATATTTCTACCCGCCTGATCGTTCAAAGGTTTACGGACCTATGTAAAATTTGAAAAAAAAACCTACAAATGTTCAAATTTACATTGTTGAAAAATAACTCAGGCTATAATGCTAAACACAGGCCAAATGTCATCGCGTGGTAAAACTGAATAGCTTATCAACTTCAAGAGTTTAAGGCATACTTGCAACATCTGTTTTGTCTTTTTCTATCGTCGACATTTGAATTGAACTTAAAGGTTTTTTATCAATAAAAAATCTTAACCAACGCAAAGTTAATGCACAATTCAATTTTGCGTATTAATTTATCTAATTAAGACATCTAAATTAAATATTGTTAGTCAAAAGATTTATCTGTTATGGCTCAATGTAAGGTTTATTATATCACAGACATATCGTATTACAAAACATTATTTTAAAACAATATTTATTATACCTTTTCTGTTTGATATGGGTGTTTTTCTGATAATTCATATGATATAGACCACTTTTGAAACAAAGATATTTTGGCCTGCTGACCTCTCAGACTATTCTTTATTGATCAAGAGTATTATTTTTACCAACGCAAAGTTTTCGCCTGAATGGTCAGCTATTCATTCTATGAACAAAGCGTATAAGTAATTTATATTTTCAAATTATTAAAATCTAACAGTGCCCATTATATCTTTGCTTGTTTACAGTAAAAACTAATATATTTATTTATTATTGTTACATCAATATACATTACACACAGAATAATTGTTCAAACAAAAAAAAAAAACATGCATAAAGGCATATAAATAAAGTACATTGCAGTTCATCTTCTTGAATTATATGATATCGTAAAACAATTGATTAATACTGAAACTATTTATAACACTGTTTTATTTCTAAAAAAATAAATTTATTGTTACATAAACCTACACCTAGATTGTTTTCGCTACTCTGAAAATTAAAATACTGCCAACGATCGCAAACCATATGTACAAAAACTTAAAGATCTTTCTTACAAATGCTACCACAAACCAATTGGAACCAGTAGGATTTTATATATTACCCAATATAAAAGATAAGTAACAAACTGGTATTATTTACACATATAAAAATTGTCGTCTTTTAGTATCAGTAAACAGATTTTGGCTAAAATTCTTGACCAGATTACTATCAGTGAAAAGCAATTTCAATTTATGACTTTGCTAAAAGTCATAAGATTATGTGCATAAACTTAAGCCTTCTCTTAAAAGGGCATTTCTTCTTTCACAATACAAACTACATTCAAGCAATACATGTATCTCATTCTCAATAAATGTGATTTTTGTTTAGTTTAGAATCATTATTTTTACATCGATTGCGATACAAGTTCTTACAACTTAGATTTATCACGCTAGATGACTGCTTCCTGGGTTCCATACCAGTATTCGCTCAGTGTGGAAGTATGTGAAGATCGTGAGAGTATCTCACCTCTGACGGGATTCAAACCCCCGACCTCCGGATCCGGAGCCCTGGACCACGTTGCCACCAATAACTGTGTTATTATAGGCATTTGATTTACAAAATTGACAAAAGCGACTACCAACTGGCCCACCTTCATATCGCCCTGTTTCAACATGCAGTGGGGCAACTCAATTTCTAAATTTCTAAATTTACTTAAAGCCGATCTGTGACATTTTAGAATCATAATAGTACACTATTTTCCATACCATATTCATGTTTAAATGTACAGTAAGTTAACTTGTTACCTCCTGTTCCTGACGGACCATGAACAACATTTATCAGACTGAACCAATCATTTATGGTCTAACAACATAACTTCTTCGATACGTTTAACAGCAGCAAGATTGGCTTTTAGTCTAGACAGGTGACAATATTGTTTTAAATTATACTGACACATTTGTTTACGAACAAAATAAAACCAACTTTACCCTTGTCAAATTTACTTTTCTCCCAGAGTGCTATACGCTTATTGATTCTGGAAGAATCTGTGATTGATAACCGTGCCCAGTAATTAACTACAACTTTCCATTGAGGTTTAGATGCTAGAATCCAAACCATATCACCAGATTCTGTCAAAATTGGGCTATACTTCTCCACTCCCAGCAAAAAAAGACATCTCATAGCCCTGCTACGATCAGATAAAATACACGAAAAGGATTTGGGTTGTCCCCAAACTGAAGCACCATAACCACAAACAACCAAAAGGTAGGCCAAACATAAAGTTCGGTGAAGATATTATAGGGAAAACTACCGATGAGCTCAACTTTGGCAAACAGTAAACCGAACGCACGACTAGCACTCTGGGTCACAATATTAGCTGTAACGTTGAGGTCTAAATATCCATTTACTAGTAAACAAAGATATTTGTAGTCGCTAACATACTCTAAAACACAATCTCCACAAGTAAAACAGCATAAGTTCTTGGTACAGGCTGTGTACAGATATGAATCACATTACTCTTATTAACATTTATCACCGTATCATTTCAAGATGAAGCATAGTTGTAGATGGACTTAATGGCATTTTACAATTTGCACAAATACCAATATTTTGTAGTCTATACCCTAATATCTGTCTATTTATAGAGGCATAAGCGTTTCGAAAGTCAATGAATGCTGTGAATGTAGAATGTGAATGTACATTTTTACGATTTTATATAAGTTAGCTAAGGATACTACATGATCTATATTTTCTCTTTTCTATCTAAAACCATTCTTATCATCAACTAATATAATATTATTCTCTGTACTAATTATGCCCGGTTAGATTTTTCAACTTCTCTGTCAAAATGTTTACGTATTTTAACATAATCGGCTTATTTTTTTTTTTAATTTCATTCATAACAATTGAACGTTTTATTTTTTTTTTTCTCTGGACTGATCACATTCCTAAAAGTAAGGCATGGTCAGGAATGCTAGATGTACTAGATGCAATATACCGAATTAGTGTTATCATATTAGCAGTCAAATGTAAACTAAAATCAGTAAACATACATACATTTCATGAGGTGTTACACAATAATCTACAACTGAAGCTCCATTAACTAATATTGAGGTAAGTTCTGACCACACGCTTGGACTATTTAAAAATACACCCATTTGTATTGATAAGAAAATCTATAAACTACTCACCATAGTTATTTGTGGTAAAATCAATGAGACTCATACAGCTTCATTACAGAAATTGCATTTAATAAAACTCATTGTTTTTCATGATTGTAAAGAAATATTTGCCGCGTTAGACTTATTCTAAAGTTAAGCCAACATAAATTAGCACGAATGAGAAACTCTTACGCTGTGAGGAAGGACAATACAATTAAACTGTTTGTTTTACAAATCCCAAATTATTAATTTGAAAAAAAATGTCTTAGGCAAAATATCATGTATATTCATCATAGGTGTAAGGACGCTAGACATAGTATTTGATTTACATGTTTGTTTGTTTTAATGGTGTATTCAGTATTTTCATTGACTATTTTTAGTAAGGAATATTTCTCACACTAATAAATATATTTCATCTTGCTTCCAATTAAGGGTTTAATGTTCATGAACTTATTCTAATGTATATTCCGGTAACGAAGTATAATGTCAGCGGCAATACAGCAGCAAAAATAGTGGCACACAGGAAGAGAAAATCTATATTCGACCTCGACACACTATTATCCACAAAAACACCTGTAAAATATGAATCTGAAATCGACAAGGGTTTTCTACAGTAACTGTTCCTTGAAAAATAGTATGGCTTTGGAAAAATAAAGCGAGAACATGAACATTAATTCACTCCGGTTGAATCAAATTGAACATATTTTTTCACCTTCCAGGTCTGTAATGGTTATAGTACTTTTATTGTCAACATTCTTGTATTCGAAAAATAATTAAAAAAAATAGTTAAGGGAACTTAATTTTGTTGCAAAAGCACAAAATGTTTCTTTCTAAAAACACATATGTATTTTACTTGTATGTTTGAAAATGAAATATTTTCTAACATAGACTAAGCAAATGCTCTACCCCATGTATGCCTACAAAACATTTGTTAATATTATAATATAAGATAATGCATTTTGTATGTGTGTATTGGTTATTTTTTATTTCTGATTCTATACAATAGCTGATATTATATATATTTATATATACTGGTTCAAATAAAAATTTTTACAAATAACCATAATTTGTTTAGTGTATTTAAAATCATAAAATCATTTGGAATAGTACACATGAAACAAAACAAAACAAAAACAAACAAAAAAATGTAAGAATTAGGTTGGAGTTTAGAACTCTAGACAGAAAAAAAATAGAAGTAAATATATTAAGCGTCATAATTCAAAATAACTATTTCTTTAATTATTAAAAGAGCTTTGTCTTTATTTGAAGAAGGTATGTGAAATGCTGGAAAATAGAGAGGTAAATGCTTTTGTTTTATGCAGTTGCTGAACGAGTTATGAGGGGGGTGTGGAATGTTAGAATATGAAATAGATGTGTGAAATGCTAGAATATGAAATAGATGTATGAAATGCTAGAATATGAAATAGGTGTATAAAATGCAAGAATATGAAATAGGTTTGTGAAATGCTAGAATATGAAATAGATGTATGAAATGCTAGAATATGAAATAGATATGTGAAATGCTTGAATATGAAAAAGGTGTGTGAAATCCTAGAATATGAAATAGCTGTATGAAATGGTAGAATATGAAATAGATGTGTGAAATGCTAGAATATGAAATATATGTCTGAAATGCTAGAATATGAAATATATATGTGAAATGCTACAATATGAAAAAGATGTATGAAATGCTAGAATATGAAATAGATATGTGAAATGCTAGAATATGAAAAAGGTGCGTGAAATCCTAGAATATGAAATAGCTGTTTGAAATGGTTGAATATAAAATAGATGTTTGAAATGCTAGAATATGAAATATATGTGTGAAATGCTAGAATAATAAATATATGTGTGAAATGCTAGAATATGAAATAAATGTGTGTAATGCTACAGTATGAAATAGATGTGTGAAATGCTAGAATATGAAATATATGTGTGAAATGCTAGAGTATGAAATAGGTGTATGAAATGCTAGAATATGAAATATGTGTGTGAAATGCTAGAATATGAAATAGATGAAATAGATGTGTGAAATGCTAGAATATGAAATAGATGTATGAAATGCTAGAATATTAATAAATGTATCAAATGGTAGAAAATGAAATAAATGTGTGAAATGCTAGAATATGAAATAAATGTATGAATTGCTAGAATATGAAATAGATGTGTGAAATGCTATAATATGAAAAAGATGTGTGAAATGCTAGAATATGAAATAGATTTGTGAAATGCTAGAATAGGAAATAGATGTGTGTAATGCTAGAATATGAAATATATATATATGAAATGTTAGATTATGAAATAGGTGTATGAACTGCTAGAATATGAAAAAGATGTATGGAATGCCAGAATAAGAAATTGAACTTGAACGAATATATAATAGATATGTCTAAATAGTTAATATATTTTACTGAAAATAATATTGACACTTTCAGCACCAAACATCAACATTATTTGTTTATAGCCAAAACTGTTTTGGATTTAGGATATTCGATTACTACGCGTGTTAAGTGTTTGCCAATGAAACTTCCCAGCAATGATGGCAATGCAAACTGTATGGCAATGCGATACTGAATTATTATTGAATAACAACACAAACATCTGTAGATACATTAGAAGAATGGCTAGTATTCATATCACTAGTTACTTTGCAAGGTGAAATGCACATTTTTCAGGATAAAATGTATTTTTATACAATTCTGTCTGAAATAGAGTGAAGTCAAATCAATACCAAAGGTAACCACTGATTTGCAATGTCACAACATTCATATTTTGTAACAACTGAAAACAGCAGAAAAACTTTTGCTTTGTAACATTGAAGCTTATGATGGAATACATACTGTTGCCTACTGACTGAAATGTGTGTAACACAAATTTCGTTCTATTCGAAGCAAAACATAAAACCAGAACATTTTTCCTGCTTAGCAATGCTTTTTGTCAGTCCCCTTTTTGCTGGCCTAAGTACTATTTTCTTTTTGCATCACTTTTTGATAAGTAATACTGCAGCATTAGTATCTTCTATACACCATTTTTACATATACATATATTTAACAATTGTGCACTTACATATACATTTCCTATTTATTAAAAACACATATTTTTTAATTATCAAGAGTTTTCTTTTTGTCCTCTAAAATGATAATTGTTCTGGCATTTGTTTCAGTTTGTGTTATTGATAATTTGATTGCAGTGTGCATATTCTATTTTGCGTTTTGTCCTTTGTTTCACTTAGACTGCAGACAATGATCTCTAGAAATTAAACTATCACAGCAGTTTTTGCATTTAGAACACATTCAGAACTTGTTTCATTTGCATCTTAAATGGACAGTAGCTTTCAACAACTGATATATAGTAAAACAGCAATAACTCCAGGACCTGGGGTAACTCAAAGTCTCTCTTCAGTCCAGGCCAATTTTCTTTGTTTAACATTTTTCATGGATAATACACGCATCAATAACTTGAAGGTAATCTGTGATCCCGTAAAATATTTCCCCCATGCCTTGACTTGAACATCAGTTGTAAAATATTTGTCAAACACAAAGGTTCCTGTTATTATTTGAATGATTGTTATGATTGCTCTGTACTGTGACTATTTACTGAATTATACACCCTCGGGAGCTATAAGTGTTAGAAAAGTCTTTTGTACTTTTTAATTAAGGCTTATACTATTTAGAAATATAGTATGACAATGAAGAACAGCCAAATCATTTTTATATATTTTTATTTTTTTTTTATATTTGTTCTTATCTTATGTATTAGTTATGAATAATTGAAACTGGGTGAAAACAAATACAGCAATTTCATAGAAAATTTAGACGTTTTATGATTAGAGCAGATTGATAACTCATTGTTCTTTTCTCCTGCAGCCTTCAAGTTATTGAAGTTTTAATGTATTTAAATATGCAACGCTGTAGGCACTTATATCAGTTAAAATCTTAAATAATCAACAACTGATACATGGAAAATACAATACCACCAACAAAAATATTTGTATCTTATACACTAAGAAAAAAACCCAGGTCCTATCACTTATGATTGAGACTATTTCTGAACCTCATTTTTCAAGCTATGAGTTTTCAAATACTAGTAAGACCAATCAACTATTGAACCACTACTAAATTAAATTAAAAACAATGACTTTCTAGTTTTTATTTGAAGAAAATTCACAACGGAAATCTCGGACACTTTTGTTTCATTATCGTTACCACGGATGTACGTATTTCTCAAAACCCTTCTCTATAGACTCATCTTGTAAGGTCATGACCATTTACTACCAATGCGAAAGTTCACATCATGGGTGAGAGTCTCATGTTACTTTGCACTTTCTGGTGGTAATTCTGGTTTTATTCGGGGGATTTGATGTGTTAAAAGAGCTCTTCCGTGTCGATGATAAATGAGAAAGTATATGCTTAACTATTTAAGACATTTGATATAATGGCAGCTTTATGAAGCAGACGGTTTCATGTACTCATTTTATGATGCTTACATTCGCGTCTCCATACTTTGCTTCATTCTATTTCAACTATACCGGGACATATTTTTTTTGTTTGAACGTTAGCCCAAAAATGTCCTGTTTAACGTCATTGTTGGACGACGCTGTGTTTTGTTTTCAATTGAAATTGGTACAGCCCGATCAGGTACAGTTTATATGTAATAAAACCATGTGTTTTGTGACGCTCTTAAATCTTATTTTCCACTGCGCAAATTGCTAGGATTGTATAATTATAATTCATTTAACAACTCGCACATAATGTAAAAAGAAATCTAATTTGAAAAAAAACCCTGCTTATGTTTTCAGTATTTTTGTTTGCAATTTCACTAAATAAATTGAAACAAAACGCACTTACCTCTTTGGTTTGTCGCTCGAGTGAATAAGGAGTCGATTGAATAAAAGATCACTTGATGTATTTATTCCAATCACTGTTAAAATGTTGGTATTTTGCAGTCATATGGTCAGATTTTAAGCAAATATTTTTTTCTGAATTCAACACTAGCATTTAGTCTAACTGATATATTCATATGTCATAGGTTTTATCATAATTTTCAAAATGAACATTTTTCTTCTGTACTGAGCGATCAATATGTTTCTCATAAACACGCGTACCTTATATTTATACGAAGGTTAGAACCAATCAAGCATGGTCTGGTTTTGACGACCCAATTAACTACTGATGTTTACTTAAACTGACAAATTTTACACCTGAAAACAAACAAGGCGAATCTATAATGAACTAAAGTCTATTTGTCTAAAAATTCTGGTTGATGATTTTTATTATTCTGGTTAATAAGTTTTCAGGTTTTATAATATGTGTGTGTTTGATGACTCCTTCTATACTTTAAAAGATTAGAGTAGATTAAGCTTAAGTCAGTGCTTAATTGTCAAAGCAAAACAATATGTTGCAATATTTGATAAATTTAGTGTTGCATATATTCATCGCATTACTTCATATTTAAAAGTCAGGAGATGTGGTCAAACCATTTAATTAGTGGAATTGAATCAGTTGAAGGTGCACAAAAGCAATGAAGGCCACCAAGTGCAATTGTTCCACAAATAATTAAAGTCTTCAGAAAAGATGCACGTTTGACTGCGTCAGGTAGCTTAGACTTTTCGCATTGAGAGGATCAGCTTTTACAATATTGAAGTGCGATTTGGAAGTCCGGCGTTTTGATACCAGAGGGACATCCTATTTGCTTACCGATAACCAACAGCAACGTGCTTCAACTCCCCGAGCACTGTTCAATTAATTCAATCAGCGAACATTGTCTCACCTTGTCACAGGTGACGAAACAAAGATGCATTATTGCTAGCCAACCAGAAAGTGCAATAACAAAATTTTGTCACCAAACAGGCGAGTAGACTTTCTGTGGCTTAAAGTGAAAGGCAAAACTGTAGTTTCTTTAGTAGTCGAGGAGAAACTTTTCAGGTTGCGATTTCGCGTGGCATTGCAGTTACTGGCAAAGTATAATGTAACGTCGTACTGAAAGGCTTGAGAAAGTTGGAAAAAAGAGACGCCAGGTGCTTGTTTTTTCAAGGATTACCTTACTGCAGAACAATGTTACGGATCACAAATCTATTTTAGTGACACAGCTTTTAATGCAAACAGGGTTGTAAAAACAGAAATATAAAAGGGTCAAAATATTATAGGGTCAGACATTTTCCAGTATCCCCAGACTATACCTAAAAAATGAAGGTGCTTTTCAGAATTCGATGAATGGGTTTAAAGTTTTCATAAAAGTAAGATGTCAACACTTCGACGGATTGAATGAAGAAAAAAATCTCATGCTTGTGTTATTTAACAGGCAAAATTGCAATACCTTAAACATCCTCGTATCACGTTCCTCTGCTATAGTTAAAGTACATCAGCCAGAGATTGATGAGGGTACTAAAAGAAGATGAAAGACAACGCTATGGGTTAGACCCAGCTACCTTTGCTTTATAGAAAATTATTTGTGTGCAAAAGAAGTGAACAACGCAAGTCAGGAAAACACACTCAGTAAAAAACCTCCCTTCACATTCAAAAAAAAAAAAAGAAAAGAGAGGAAAAGCTAACACAGATTTTCTCATAGATCAATTAAAAAAGACATTATATAAACAATTAACAAAAACAGAGAACCTGAGGGTTACCGGCACGGGACGGTCAGTTTTAGAGTAGGGTTAGGGTTAAAGCAGATTCTAGGATGCACCAACCTCAAACTTGCCCCTGCAGGTCTTTAAAATAACAAACAAGAACAAGTTGTCTATGTAAATTAAATCCAAATTACCCATCATCTCGACAATGTTGCATTCAAAAGCACACAAACATATAAGGCTAATCGCATTGTAGAGTGACAAGGGTAGGTACTCAATGACCTTACTGAGACCAGAACACTAACTGAGCTTTTACTGAATTACATGTTTTTGCATTGGCAGCATATTTCTTTTTAAGCAAATAATGTGAACATTTGCATTCTTTTCACATCCCAACTACAATAATAAATAAAGTATTATCTGATTACATTGTATCTGCGGTAAAGGGTTATTTTTGAAATCTCTACCGTCTCACTATTTTATCATACGAACAATACAAACAATGTTAGACACAGACAACTAAAGGATGTTTATTTATTTATTTTTTTAATCAAAGCAGCAAAATCCTTTTGTAAGTATTTAAGGTTTTTGAACTAATCGGTAAGATAATATTGTTTCCTAACGTGTTGAAACGTAATATGATGACATACACATTAATCATTTTATGTATCAAGATTAGTTTTTTTTTAATACAAATGCCAAAGGCGCGAATTAAAAAGGCGAAATTCTGAATATCAGACAAAGTCGTCATTTATTTTATATATTAGAAAAAGCAACAACAATTAGACAAATAGCATACTCTATCATAAGCATCTAATGATATGTATTGAACAAAACGACTACAGAAATAAATAGTTTGCTTAGTTTGGTTTCAATTACTTAAGACTGGTTAAAACTCACGAGGTACATTGATCATTTGTTGATATCTTATTTCATTCCTGAATTACAACCGTTTTGATTTCATTACACTGTTTCACTGAATTTGTAAACCAAGTTATAATGTCCGAATTAAAAGCTAGTTGTACCCAACAAATTTAAAACACATTTTATAGCATAAGATAAATCTATCAATGTGTTGTCTAATAAACTGCTTTATTGTTTCTGTTTTTCCTGCTAAAGGAATATTATGTTACAACACTACTGACCATACTTCTTCAACACAAAATACACAAATACTTGAGTCAACTTACAATCAAGTTGACTAGGCTAAGGTATCTCAGAAAGAAGGGAAACAATAACATATATGCCACTCTTTTACAATTGTCACAGCTAATTTTTTGGGTAAGTCATCTACCTGTGTCTTTTTGTCATCTATAAGTAATAATATCGCAGTATTTCCAAACTCTAGACTAGCATGCAAAATCAAGAGAAAATGTGTTCGAATTGTTAATATTATAATATTAACAAACATAATAATATACATGCCTACAAATACACATGGTTCATTAACCTCTCATATGCATGTTACAAATTATATTGTGCTCTAACATATTCTTTTGAAAGAGAACTGTGTTTTGAAAAGACATGAACAGGTGTACACAAAGTACATTTTTACTGATCACCGAGAAGCAAAATCATCATCGTGGACATCATCATCATCACCATTATTATCATTACCGTCCTCGTTGTCGACGTTATAATTATATGAAAAAAAAAATGAAAGGGAAGTATTGAACGGCTTTTTTGTTTGTAAACGTCAGACGTTATGTTATTGGCAGTGTCAATTGTTCTATATTTTCCATACTAAAACCAAAAACTTACAGCATATTATAACAGAATAAAGATCTTCAATTATTTTTAATAAGTTATATTTCAAATGCGTAAAATAATAGTTAGTTTATGTCTATGCTATTTACTCGTAGATGATATGGCAGTGCGAACAATTTGCTTTTTATTATGAAATACCTCTTTCCCTCATGAATAGATTTTGTCATTTAAGAGACACTGGGAACAAATTTGTCTAATGTTTACCGATATATATCTTTTTAAAGCCTTCATGACGAAACAATGGGTTAACATTTTTACTCACATAATAGCGTGATAGAAGAGAATAATAAGACAATTTGTATCAAACTTTTAAATGCATTGCCAAATGATGAATAATAAATATTTCAAAATTGTGAGGGTTGGCCTAGAGAAAGATTACAAAACAGATTATATTTTAGAACAAATTGTTTTTTGAAACTTAATCTGCACTGAAATCATATGGCACAAAACGCAGAAATAGAAGGAAGTATGTCAGTTATTGTGTAATAGGTTCTTTGTGTTGTGAACAAGCATCATCTAAATACCAGAACAGTATTTAAATCAAAGGGCTTCAAAGTTACAAAAAATGTAATGTCAGTATAAATGCTACACGAAGCCTTACCAGCGTGAATATTAAATGTTTCCATGACTATCAGCTTTATTTTTATATCCCATTATTTAATAATACACTTTGGTTTTAAAGATGTTTTCTCTAGAATCCCTTTTACGTGTAAACCATGCTCTTTTGTTCACCACTATTTTTGTTCCAGTAATGAATAACTAACATCAGAAAAGTATGACTTTCGACATTTTCCAATAAACATCTACTGGACGTTTCTGATTAAACGCCCGGCTAAATGTATAAACCTACGTTAAGGAGTCAGAAACCCTGAGCTATATTCATTCCTTTGGATATTTGTCAAAATCAGATCACCATCAATGTTAATTTCCTAAACTTAAGAAAGGAGTAAAACAACCTTAGTTTATTAATAGCAAAGGGAAAAAATAGCATCTACAACAATCTAAATCTTCAGTCCTGTTCATGGTTTAATTGACTGAAATTAGAAACATGAAATGTACAAACTCTTTTTTGCACATTGTTTCTTTTTTACACTGTGGAATCCAATTGCCGCAAAGCAATTAGCGCTTTGGATCTTTATTCTAACAATAATATTTTTAATATATATTTTTAAATTATCAAATTGATTTATTATACAATGTATCCTCAATCAACGGAACATGAAGTAGTAAAGTATTTTCTCCGTAGAAAATTGCGCTTTAACGACCAAGTATAGAACCTATCCTCTTTCAACGGACCAGGAAGTAAAAAGTCTTTACCCCGTATTGAGAATAGTTGAGAGATTGGTCGCATGTAGTACATGATATGCATAATTATTAGCTTTATATCACAGGCCATTGAATGTTTTTAAACATTCCAATCATACTATTACTAATGCCTTTGTCTCGTAAGGTTTCTAAGCGATTTACTTTAGAAGCATATGTTGTTATACTTCACCCCTATACCAAGGCGTAAAATGAAACGTAAACTTCTTTCATCAGTAAATCAGGCCGAGAGTAAGAGTTTCAAAATGTTGAATTTTCCAGTAAGAAGCATAGTTTGGTTAAACTGGTTTCAGAAAGACTTGAGACGTTTACTGCTCATAATTAAAAATGAATGGCTGAACTTAAGTTCAATGTGTCTGGACTTTTTTTTATTGAAAGTTAATAAAACCACTTTTCTCGGACCTAGTAAGCTTATGTTTGAAAAGATGTATTTAGATACGATATGTCTGATATATTCGGCAACGATTTGATTACCGAAGTACAAATGATTTTTTAGTGTCAATATCATGTTATTTCAATTTGATTGAAGGACAAATTTTACTTTTCTTTTTTTACTGATTTTACATTATATATGTGCCAAAGAAGAGGAAGACCCCCTAAATCCAAAATTTTTGGACACGAACTCCAATCTTCAAAACACCATTAATGTTTACAAGTTTAGAAGAAGAAGAAGAATATTTTATTGACTTAAAGAGTACACTGTTTCTCAACATATAATACTCATTAAATACAACATAAAGAAATACAAAGAAACGTCACTGCGAAAGATACTGATAAATAGTACATTGAAATATAAGTACGCGTTAGATTGGAAATAGATTTTAAAATTTTACATGATCTACAGTCCGATATATCAAGGTTTCTCGTTCATATGCATAACTATTTATATCTCAGCGCTTCGGCCTCCGTGATTAATTTATTAGGCATCTGAACTCGACACCGTGATATATTCGACGGTAAACCCCTCACACTTAAAATCTATTTCCTAAATCTATTTAAATGGCATATCGAGACTTTGTTTCATTTTTTTAACCTTTGAAGAGGCATGTATTTTAACTGATAAATTAGGTTCTTCTGTAATAGAATTTATTTCACCAAGAAGTGTTCAATAAATATTTTTATGATGGCTTAGCGCCATAAACGTAAACATAATTTGAATTGTTTTTTTTTTCTAAATTAGATAAGATACAATTCGATAAAAATCATCGAAATATGTCCAGCATGTAGCTGAAGAAACCTTGTGTCAATCAACACTTTTTGCTCTTTTAACACTTTAATTGTTGTTGCTGCTGGTCTTGTTGTAAGGACAAGTGTTAAACAAAGTTATTTGCCATCGTTGGGCATTAGGTGGATGGGGGATTAAAATATAACAATTAAACATTTATATTTCTATTTAGTCCAAATGCATAGACTCTGTATTCAATTTTTGTTTTGTCCTATTTGAAAATGAATGGAGTCATACGGTTGAAACAACTAACGTCACTTAATATTTTACTTTGATCTACATCGAGGGTGAAGCACGTGCCTTCCTAGAAGCATTAATTTTCTTTTTCGTTGTTTTTGTTTTTTCGAAACAGAAGTCAATGTATTTTATCACGCTACCGCGTTATGTTTGCTGTGAACCTATCATAAGACAACATCTAAAATACTGGATAATACATATTTCAAATTGTAAATGTTGATACTATTCACGTGTATGTTAATAATATCATTATGTGCAATTTGCTGTAGAATGTAAATACTGTTGTTTGAACATGTTTTTTTCCCCTTTTAGATTAATCCCTTATATTTTCGAGAGATGTCCAAACAAAATATGAAGACTTTTGAAAACAATATTTTCCTTGTTATTTTTACATCCAATTTGTAAACAGAAAAACAGAAAAAAATGTTTCACTCACACGCTGTGAAAGTTTTATAGATATTTATTTGATCACTTTTTACGGTTATTTGAAGACACAATATAAGATATTCTTGGGCAGATCTAAAGCCATTTTGACACTTTCAACGTACTTGATCTGTTTCTGTTCGATGTATTCACCTTTGTATTACATTATTCTATCAAGGGTCACTCACTGGTCAAATACACCTCTGCAGCATTCACTGTGCGATGATATACTTAGTCGCATGTTGTATTTCTTCCACAGAAAACATTCAATGCACTTTTAAGAGCGTCTTGACTTTTAAAAATATGGTAATGAGTCCATAGGCGTCAAATGAAAAGAATATCGAGAATATAAGGAATATAAGGATTCGATGCCAGTGACACCAAGTTATGTCTGTGTATGTCCTGATAAAGAATACGATCAAGTTTGACAAACGACCTCTTTTAAGTGCGCACGGGTTAAATCCCGTTTGAAAATCTACAAGATTTTAAATTGAAACCACGAGGGTGGGGGGGGGGAAGATAATGCATGAGGTCTTCTTAGTACTCCAATGTTTTTCTTGGAAGATCATTGAATCTGCAGTTATGCATGCAATAAAACAACATAGACGCCAAAGAAACGTTACGACATAAAGTGTGACTTTGCAAATATTGTTAAATATTAAAGTTTGTTTCACCTGCATTTATTTAATTCTGTAGATATAAAATGCACATGTTCAGATGTAATTCACGATTGAGGCTGAATATTTGCAGTAACTTGCTTAAATTAAACACTACTTCATCTTACAAAATGTTGACATATTATATCCAGGAAGTAGATTATTTACCTAACTTTAAACATCAAAATCCAAATAAATCATTCAGAGAGCCGTTCAAATGTATATAGTTTAAGAAATTATTTAAACAGAATTATATTCATGACATTTAATTTTGATATTTTAAAGGCAATATCCGAACGTACTTTATTGTTTACTCGTATTGAGATGGAATTGTATTTCTGCAGCTAGAACAGTGAGTTTAACAATACTCCTTCTTTCAAACAATTGCCTGGCCGATACAAAATAAGAAATATTTATCACCTCCACTGAATTAAAATTACCGCAGAAACATTGGTTTTAATCTCTGTGACTTTGACTTTGACCAAGTGTTCTCAAATCCAATTAGTTGTAGCAGTCCATTTAAGGTTTCCTTCATACCATATATCAAAGATATCGGACAGAAAGACGAAACACCTAAAGATTCATAAATTCATTTTGTAGATCAATTGAAAAAAATACACCACAAGTAATTTACGAAAAGAAAACCCGAAGGGTTAAAGTCTGAAAAATGTCAGTGGCAAAGCATTTGCCACTCAGGGTTTGAACCAGGTTCTAGGTTAACCAAACTTGCAGGAAAGGCAGGAATATAAGTGATTGATCGAGTTTCTACGTTCTTTTTCAAGATTTCCCTTGAAACCTTCATAAACTCTCAAACCCCTGCCTCTGCCGTGCCAAGAAAGAGGACAGCGAAACGATCAACTTTAGAAAGGTTAATCACCAAGCAGGCAGGGCGCTGTAGACTATCATGTAAATAGTTTGTATTTACAGATAGTTTTTTTATGAATAACATTGAGACATTAAATATACTTGTTGATAAATACATTGTTGCAATAGTGATTTTAAAATGCCTCTGTATTTTGACTGAAATCTGTGTTTCGGCAATAAAACTTGCAAAACCCTCCTTTTCTTAATTTGTGGTACTGGTGCCCCTGTCTCAATTTTTTTTCTCTCACTCTTATTCAAAGATTGCGTTCATTAAAATCTTTAATATTGTTATAAGCTCTAAAAAAACGGGCTCACTGTGAAATATAAACTCCTTAAGATGTTGGACGTGGGACATCACTATCTAAAAATGGACAATTATCAATGTTAAAGTAACAATCGTCTCTTTTATTGTATTTATCGCAAATTTTAGTAGTTACGAAACCATTTTCGAAAGAAAGATTTAGATCAAGAATATTTGCTTGCTTTACTGAAGTGTTTCTGTTATTTGGCTGGAGTTCATTTTGAATATATTATATTGACCAGAGATGTAAACTAGTTTTTGTTAAGGATATAATTATGCTATATTGATGTTCACTAGAAAGAAATAACATAAAGCCTCTTTTCCATGCAAGGTATATACAAACTATATATCTAAGATAACGATTAATGATGAAGATAAAGGCTTTATAATCAAAAGTAGAAAAATCTATTTTTTAGCCTAGGTGACCTTGACCTTGATCCAGTTGAATGGTAGAGGTTCATAGAAGGTGACTATAAACCAAGTATCTAAAATATTGGTCAATACGAAAGGCTCGATGGAAAGTAAAGTCCATTTTCACTCTGACTAGAGGTGCTTGCAAGTTACCAACATACCAAATAAGATATCGTTCAATAAACGAATACTCTATGGGAAAAGGTACAAAGACATATTTCTAGCCTCACTGACATTCACATTGACCCGAGTGAATAGCAGAAGTTCAGACAAAGTGTCCATATATCAAATACCTAAGATATCGGTCAATGAATAAAGGCTCTATGACGAAAAGTTGAAAAGTCTATTTTTTTCACCTTGGGGGCCTCAGAGGCAAACTTGGTAAAAGTCCACTAGGCCATCATTCACGTCAAAAGACTTAACACCAGGTCCTGTGGGTTCAGAAAAATAAGAGTGTTTTTTTTTTCTTATGCAAGTCAACTGACCCCTGACAAAAAAAATTACAAAAAAACATAATATTATAAAATAACACATTGATACATAGCATTTCTATTTTAAGGAATAACAAAGTTATTGGCCTGATAAGTAAGGTGGCAGACAGATGGGAATATCACATTTTTATCGATATCGTAGAAAAGGGGTTACTTAGGTAGATTTAATCCATAGCGGGAAAACAGAAAATAAAATGACTGTTCTGGCCGGCTGACAGAGACAGATGGAACTCCGAGTTCACACAGGCACTATAGCGAGGGATGTCCACCCAAAACTCAAAACCCTCTTATTCTCTTCTTTAAAGGATTTAATAGGTACATAATAGGTGTATCGAATAGATAAAGGTTACATTTTGAGGTTTAAGGTTTTATTTAAAATATTTCTACTCATGTTAAAATATTGAAATTATGTATTCAATTCATCTGATAAATGGCTTACTGTGAAGCAATTAGTACACAAACTACCTTAAGAGATTTAAAATTGTAATACATGTATAACACATGTATACGTAAACCAGTCACTTTATACCACAACATCAATTTGATGCATTTAAAAATGCACTTTTACGCAAAGCTAACTACCTCATAAATATCCAGGTAGCCATACAAATACCACAAAATCTAACAAAATCCGAAGTAAATCTATATTACCAAATATGGTAATATATATTTGTAAAGACGTAACCGGATACACGACGTGCCTTTGCGGAGATTTATAAATAATACACAGTACATCACGTTGAAATTTAAAATAACCCATTTTGTGATCATAGGCTGACATTTGTGAGTAAGACAAAAAAGACGGTATGCAATTTTGCAGAATTTGTAAACAATGTTGTGTAGGCTCGGTTTAAAAGTAGGACACCAATATTTAAAACAGTCGTTATAAAACAAGGCAGTCACTTCGAGGGATTGATAAAAGTTGTATGACCTTGATTTCCAATACATGTTAATAAATGTTTAAACTAAACTAATAAAACGTGACATGTAACAGTGTTAATCTATAGACATCTTCATTTCATGCTCTTTTCGTCCACTATCTAAATAGTTTGTGTTTCAGTACTAGTTTTCTTTCCGCTGCTATGTTTCTTTCCGATTTAGATATTCATTATAAATAGCATAATCTTATGCTTGATGTAACTGTAGTTTGAGTTACTGACAATATTTAAAAGAAAACATAATTGGAATACAGTGTGCTTTGTAAGCGTTAAAAACTGGTTGTTTAGGCATCAATTAACAAACTCTTATTCCTACAATACAGAATATAAATACTTCTAGAACTCATTTTAATTATAACCACCCATACATTAGGTGATATGCAAATATCAGTAAGTGATGATTTGATGTAGTACACATTTACAAACATGTGCAACAAGCCTGACAACATGAACAAGAAGAGAAATAAAGTAGACCTGACGTTTTAGCTCACCTGAGCACAAGGTTTTTTTAATTGGCATAGGCGCGTCGTATGTCAATAATTTCCATCAAGGGCATCTCCTCCTTAAAGAACCGTTTAACAGAAATTAACACTAGCAGAAATTTCCATGCATTGCCCTCTTTCAAAATTATTCAGAGAATTGCATTATGTGCAGAATTCTGTTTACACAGGCAATGGAAAGTCAAAAATCTTTAAGATATTCTTCTCAAAATCTTCACAGCCTAAGCTGAAATATTTGGCAAAATAAATCACAAAGCAATTATACATTACACCATCGTGGACAAATTTTGTCAACCCAATCGTCACTGTTTTTGTATATAGTTATATAGAGAAAAATATTTACTATCCTCTTTTCTGAAATCATAGCAACTAGAGCTAAGTTATAAGATATTTAGCGTCATCTAGATGTCCTATACCAAGTTTTCTGTGGTCAGTATTCACCCTGTAGCGGGGACGTACATAATAGAATGGCTAAACTTGTAAAATCTGCTTAATATCTGAAATTAAAAGGGACCGGCGATTTGTTCTGTAAATTATTTCCCTGTTTCGATATGTCATGAGTTACTTAGTAGTAACTGTAACCTTTTATTTCAATTCTCAATGTTACAAAATAGAGCTTGATGTGTTACATCGAAAACTCTTTCACATGCAAAAATGTAATGTTGATTGAGTAACGACGCGGTTAAATTAATGTTGCTTAGTTTTTGCAGTGTCAAACATATACTTTATAATTTATCAGTATAATTACGTTATTTAGGTGTTTTGTTAATGATACAAAGTTGATACTAACATAACGTAATTTTCATTTTTTTTCCTTTTACTATCAACCTGCCACAGTGCATAACGTGTGTACATCAAGTAGACAAGGAAGTAATCAATAAAAATATATCACGCATCAAAATGTAAAAGTCTTGTCCGACAAATGCGTGTAAAACATAAATAGTATTTTAAGTTCAAATTCACAATTTCTTCGTTTATACATCAAAACAGGCATCAAAAAAAAATATCAAAATGAGATGATTAAATTTCAATAAAACTGTTGCTAGTAAACAATAAATAAACACACAACATAAGAACACCGTCACCGTGGCCTAGTGGTTAAGGAGTCCGCTTATGGAGCGGGAGGTCGAGTGTACGCGTCCAGTCCGGGGCTTGTCCTGAGGCGGCAAGTTGCTGAGCCGCCAGCTAGTTAAAAATGGTTAGCGATTGCCTGCGCCTGACACATGGGATAAGAAATCGGGGAGTTAATGTGTACACTATTAATGGTGTCTGATACAGCTCATTAGACTGGCCCTTTCAGTAGGGTTGACACTGTAATAAACAAGCACTTTAGTTTACTATACTTTTAAACACTGGTGTGTCGTGCTCGGAGCAGGTCACGTCAAAATTTAACGTCAAGTTGACGTCAAATAAGTTGAGCGATAATCTCACAACTAATAACCTTTCAAAGTACACGACCCCTTGTGTGACAACTTTCTCATGTCCCGAAATCCAGCCCTGAAATATCTTGGTATACCATTCCTGAGTAGATGTTCGCACTACTGACTGAATATGATTCATTAGTTCCTGTCGGGAGTTGTGCCTGCTGCCTTGCAATTCTTTTTTTAGAACCAGAAATACGGTGAAAACCATTGGCCTGGTGTCTGGTGATTAAGAAGCATAAAGAAGATCTTCAAAGCCCCGAAAGTCAATGTCTGTTTCTGTTGATCGAGAACTACTGGTCGGCAGCATGGGGCGGCGCATTATCCTGGTAAAGTATAACATCTCCAATCTCCAGCCCTGGGCATTTGTTACGGATTTCTTTGACCAGATCACGACAAAGAACCTGCTGAACGAAAAAAATACACTGTTATAATTTCCGATAAACACATACTACTACTACTACTACTACTACTATTACTATCAAACACACTTTAACTACTACATGTACTACTGTTCATAAGTATTAAAGTATTCACCTTTGAGTAGTACTGTCCGTTGATCGTCTGACCCTGTGGCACAGCATGCATACACAACATGCCGAATCGGTCCACGGACATAATGATTATCTTGTTGGCCGCTGACTTGCCCACACGAGCCTTCCATAGTGTTGAGAAGTTGACGGTTTCCAAATCATACTCTCTCGCTTTATTTCTGGGTTGTACCTACAATTTCATCTACTGTCACAATCTGATTCTTAAACCTGTCTCCCTCCTATCCCTACTGTCTGTATTGGCTGAGGAAACTTTGCAATGCTCAGCAGTCCTACTGATATCAAACGAGTCTGAAATGTCTGGCACATCGATGCGTCTATCAATAAGTTCCTTGACAGTTGAAGTGACGACGCTGTTTACACTCTCGATCGCGGAATGACTTTCGTGCTAATATCGCCACTCGATAATTGCCTATGTCATTTGTACCGTGTAGTAAGGTTAACGTGTTTTTTTCTCGTGGCACTGTCTCCTCAAGACACACACAGTTTTATAATTGTTCGCACCTAGTAATCGTTGAAAGATGTCATTTTCATTTTCAGACAACAGTTTTCAAGCAAACGCTGCTTTAAGCATCCGCTGTAAACAAACTCACTCAAAAATTTACTCCAACGACGTCATAACGTATATTATAATGAAATCATCATTATCATAATTATTCAAAGTACATCCTTTTGTTCTTCGGCAAATCTGAATATTGTGGAACATGTTTTGAAACAATATCGTATTCGAATGGCTATACTAGATGATCTTTTTTATCTTGTTCAATCGGACATTTACATGTGTCAAAGAGGAGATAAACCATATTGGATATACGAAAACCCTTCCATCGAAAACATTCTATAAAAGTTTACACTCGATTATGTTCAATGATATGTATCCTACATGCAGCAATATATCCCTTTTTATTGTGATTTCTATAATAAGATGAAATTCATTGAAAGACATTCTGCCACAACAAATAATCGCTGTGTTCCCTTTGATGTGAAAACAAAACGCATTTTGAGCACGAACAGGTCCTTGCTTTAACAGTTGGTGTTTATTTCGTAATTAATCTAAAATTACGGGAATGCCAGTAAAATTTCATACTCACAAGTATATCGAATAAATGGGCTAGGTGTGTATTTCTTGTATCCCGTCTATACTCACCGTCTAGCAACAGCTTTGTGAATTACTATAACCCAACGAATATTCGCGACCAATTAATATTCGCTTTATTCGCGGATGGCCACAAAGCGCGAATATTTGTTTGCGCAAATAAGTCCGCAGGATTTCGCGAATAAATTGAAGAGAATATTTTATTTTAGGCGTTGTTGATGCGTTGATGCAGCGTCGATGCAAAGCTACATGACCGGATGTATTCGAATTTTACGGGCACCTGTCAGGAAGCAATGAATATTATAAATATTGCCATAAAGCATTAGAAACACAAAATCAGAAAACTACTACTATTTTAATAAATATCAAAAGAACTCTATGTCAATATATCAATCAAAATAATATTCACATTTTAATCCATTATATGAAATACTTAGTATCCTGTATTGTCAATCACGTTCCGTATACTGTACGGAACACGTGTCAGTTTTAAGTGACTTAATATTTACACTTTCTATACTATTCTAAGTATATGAATACAAAGTATCATAGCACTTATTTTAGAAGTCCAGCTTTTTTCCAGCCGAGCTGTAAGAGCTCTGAATTGTCTTTTACAGAGTCAAATGCATTTATTAGCCACTCTGCATGCGGTGGTTTGATGAGAGACAGACGCAGATCGATGTTTATGTCTTTAATGTCTTTTTTACACAATTGTTCAGACACCTGATTTGCATGCCAATTAGTAAACTGATTTTTAACATTTTCTTTCAGTTGCGCATTTCCTGATAAATCTAGGGGCTGTAATTCCCCAGTACATCCACCTGGTACGTACCGAATGCGAATAACAGCTTTGGTTAACTTATCAATAAAGGACTGAACTCTATGGGCAGCAAACACATCAAAAATCGCTAAAGCTGGTTGTTTTAAAGCAAGATCTAACCGATCCCTGGTTTCGCGAACAGATGGGATGAGAATATTTTCTGCAAATCTAAGCATGGTGTTTTCGTTCGACCAATGATTTTCGGAATGCCATATGTCCCATCCTTCCGGAAACGTAACATCTGGGTGGCAGGCCTCTGTTTTTCCCTGATACAAAAGTTGTGGAGGCAGTAGAATACCGCTTTTAGTACAGGTGAGAAGTGCGGTAATTTGCCTTTTGTCTTCAAGACCAGTGACCTCGATCTGTTTGGATCCTATAAAATAAATGTTTGAATAAATTGTTTGACAAAAGTGGAAAACCTATCGAGCATCACAAAAGGGTATTGTTATTGGATCTTATAAAATAATTGTTTGAGTGAATTGTTAAACAAAGGTGATAAAAACATATCGAGCATCACAAAAGGGTAATGCGTGTACTTAATTACAAACAGTGAAATACGAGACGGTTTACTACTAGTATTGATTTTTACCCATCATATTTAACAGCCCGTATAGCTCAATAGGTTAGATTGCCGACTCAAGTCTTATAAATTTCTCGGCATGGGGTTCGATCCCTGATTGGGGAATATATATATTTTTTATGAAACTTTTAAATTTAAACTGTGGGTACAAAATATAAATATGCTTTGAACATAAGATGTTGAAATTAATTTACCTTTTTGATCCATAGTCCAGTTACCACATGGTATTGTTGGTTTGATCGAAGTTCAGTATAAGATCATCAGGGATGTTGAAATCCGACACAATCTTCTCAATACTGGAAACAAATTCTGACTTTTGCTCTCAAAGTCAAAACGGTAGTTTTCTAGCTGCTTTCGTGCCCTTCCGGCGAACAAATCCATGCCTCCTTAGAAACGATTCTGCCCATGGGCGATCAAAATTTAAGGGTCCTCCATTTTCTCTCAATAAATGTTTAGCTTTTTCCTGAACAATACCAGTTGCTCCAGCAAGAAGAATATGCTTATTAACAATTGAACCGGACTGTCTTAACTTTTTAATATAATCCAGAACATCGCTCTCATATTTCCCAAGGAGTGTTGGTCTTGGAAGCAGGCAATGTAACAACGTTTGTTTCAGTATTTTTAACAGTTTCCAGATATTGCTTTTTTATGTAACGCACCGTGCTCTCATTTATGGATCTCTCAAGAACTTTCGAAAAATGTCGCACCGCACTTGCATTTCCATGTTCACACGCATATTTGGCAATCTTTGCTCTCTGCTCACTATCATAATGTCTGTAACTTTCACGTTTACGTTTTACACCGCTCTTTGGTGATAAAATTTCAAATACAGCTTCGTTTGCCTCTTTAGTGATTTTTTTTTCCTTTCTGGCGTACTTTCCGAAATATCCCTGCATTCTGAAGGTTTATTTTTTTTAACCACCCTTTTAACGACATGTTTAGAAATGAAGACGAACGATGCGTACATGTACATATAATATAGAGAAAACGTTTTCCTGAATTGTGATCACAATTCACTCAACAATACAATATATAAGGCTAGCATAATGTTAATCCCATTTAAGACACTAATAATTGGCTCAATTATTGAAGATTAATAGTCGGAATCATAGATTTTACGGCCCAATCCCCGAATATTTTTTTTCGGAAATCAAGAAAACCAGAAATTAATATTCGCGAATATGTCCGACCTCGGCAAAACGCGGAAATTTGTATTCGCGAATATAAATTTGGTTACAGTACACCCAAAACTATGGGCATGTGCCGCATGCGGGTAATTTGACAACCTAAACACTTAATAGAAAAAAAAACAATATTTTACTTATCAATGTTTATTATTTATATTACTTAACACGCCGAATATTTAATCAGCAGAGTCTTTCCTCACTAGCAAGCAGAAAACACGAGCTATTCGTGCAGTGATTTTTATGCAAGTGAATGCACGACAACTAACTCTATGCTGGTAAATATTTTCACAAAAAATGCAAGTGTTGGATAGATAATGAGTGGCAATGGTTTATGAAATTTGGAGGCAAGGACACCGAGCCGACATATTTCATAGATACCTCGGCCACGGGGTATCTATCCGACTTAGACCACAACTGATATAATTTTAAACAACAGCAATTACGTTTGCAATGTTTGCACAGTACAAATATAGGAGTGCGTCCTTAATCCTATGTACTGATTTGCATTGGCCTTTTGAGCTTGGCAATTCCGTGCAGAATCATTTGTACGGGATTGGGAACATTTGGCTCATTGCATTAAGTACGCTTGTACACTGGTAAGCAAACGTGTAACAAACATATACCTAAACAACTATGTTCTAAAATATGATTTTGGGGACATTATTGATAATGTAACTTTCACACAATTGGACTGTCTTCCCACTAAAGATTTGATAATTACCAACGTAAAAAATTACAGTCGTTATAATAATGTGTTGTCAGTAACAGTAGAAGAGTTACATCGCAGAAAACCAGAACGCCTTCCTAAAAGTAATCGTAAACAAAACTTCTGGGCAATGACGGTCTTTATCGACTGGGCTACGAGGAGAAATACACAGGTAAGGACAATTTAAGCATAGATTTTAAATATTAACTTTACTTTTTAATATCTCAAAATAAAAACAGTAATTAAAACTTACAACTATCTAGGAAGTTTTTATTTTTTTATTATTATTTTTATGTATCCGCACATAATGTTTTAACAATCTCATTATCGCATATAATAGATGCCTGCAATATAGTCATGCGTCACTTTTGGTTGGCAAGTCGAGTGCCGGCGAAAGGATGGCTCAACAGACCCACCATCTACATTTTACAACATGTCAGCAAGCCTGCAGCGGACTTTGCAGAAAAATACGGTCGCAATGACGCCAACATCATTGATGACGCCGACGTAAACTTTGCCGAGTTCCGTAAGCAGTTAGACAGCCGTATAATAAATGTTTATTATTTTATAACGAAATGTCACTCTCAAGTAGGTGAAGTTCACAGTTTTTTGGCAGCTTATTTAATTTGTTCATGTATATTTATAATTATTTATATTAAGAAATTGAAAATTACTTTCATCATTATGTTATGCTATGCTGTTCCATACAACAAGTGTTAAACATTTATGTACAGTTGGTCCAAAATTGTTAAATGAAATGCCATTATCATTACGCAAAAGTGAATCACTTGAGTCATTCAAATGACTTCTTAAGACACTGTATTTTAGAGACTTCGTGGAATATAATTCTTTTAAATATGATAATACTAGGTTTTATTTGTATCTGAGTTTTATACCTACATGTAAATATTTGTTTGTATCATTAATATTTCGGGATGTGTTTGGGTACGATGCCAATTGATATGTCACTGTATAGAAATAGGCGTTTAACCAAATAAATCACTTTCAGTTTCAGTTATGTGTTGAAATCTACTTACATGTAATTTGGTTCAATTCCACACTTATTTCTTGACCAAACGCATTCAAGTTTGTATATTACAAGTGTTGTTGTTGTTGTTTTTGTCAAGATATTGGAATTACTGGCAAAGTGCGGACCCCGTTCCAGAGGACGAAGACAGACTGTGAGACAGGGCAGTCATTGGCCTTTTGGGCGGTATTGAGAAACATATCTGCCGCACTCCAACCTGCAAACAAAATACCGTCAGTCGCAACACCGCCACCTCTGCCTACGGAACCAAAGCAGGACCCGAAAACAGAAGCTAGCTCTATAAGACCGACCCCGGATTCCACTGACGGCTGCATTTACATAACATTCCCTCAAGCATAAAGACGATTGTTGTTAAAAAAGGCCGTAAAATTTCAATTACTTTTCAAAAATGCATGTTTATACGTTGTAAAGTGCATGTTTATATTTGCTGCATACATTGAAGGTCGGTCTATGCGTATATTGTTCGGTATCGTTTTGCAAATATGTGTTTTGTTATTAGTTTGTATGTAAACTAATATATACAGTGGAACCTCCGAAAACCGGACCTTCTAAAAACTGAAAACTTCTAAAACTGAACGTTTTTCTTGGTCCTGAAATTTCTCCTTCTGTTTTCTTTGTAAATCATACTTCTGAAATCCGGAACTTCCTAATTCTGAATTCTGAGCGATTTTTCCGTAACATTTAGTTTAATATCAATGCAAATTTACATAATATATATAATATAAACATGTGTAGAATGTTTTCATTAATTTTAAGTTTGCAGTATGTTTCCCAATTTACAAACGCTGTTATGCTAAACAATACTGACTGCACTATCATAAAGAACCAGTGGTGTTTGGCACCGGTACTTGTCCTGATCATTCCGACTTCTGAATTCCGGAAATTTCCAAAATCCGAACTTTTTGGCTGGACCCATGAGTGTTCGGTTTTCGGAAGTTCTGCTGTAATATATTCCTTCATGAATAAAAGCGCAATAACTTATCAAATAAAATATGTACGCTTGAGTGTCTTTTTTCTGGTTCACTGACCCCAGTTGCTCAATGCACTGCACAATAATATTAAATAGACAACGAAATGCCGTTGTCTACGGGATTTAGTAAACGGCAATCGGCGTCAGCGATTGGTCATAACCAAGTAGCTGTGGTCTAATTTTATTTTACGGGTTCGTAGAAAACAGAACACGATTAATCATTTGATTGGTTTACTTTATGACATTTCGTGCTTGAAGCGTAAATATTTACTAAAAAAATACTTAAAAATAGTGAAAAATGTTTGGCCTCATTCAAAACAAAACAAGCGGTAGGTAAGTTAGTTATCCTTCTAGGTATAGGTCTCGCTACGCTCGCTCGGTTATCAAATTGTTTCACCGGTCTATAAAAACTATAAAAACCTGTACCTTGAACGATAACTATAATGAAAAAAAATGTACTTGCAAACAATCTTTCATATTTTTATTAAAGGACACATACAGTAAGAGTTGTCAAATCTTAAAGGAGTCAAACGCTGACATTTATCACAAATAAAACAATTGTTTGTGACTTAACCTCTTCTGTTATCCTCTGTATGGCTTTATTTGTGTCGACAGAGGGTCAAAACCCAGAAATACAAGTTGAAATTTATTTCAGTATTCTTTATACATGTTCATAATCAAACTATGAATATTTCGTTGAATTAATTAAGGAAATTTTGATAAGCATCAAAGCTTTAACCTGATATACTAAATATTGAAAGCTTGGCTAGCTTTGACCTTTTAAAGGAGTGATCTGTATCACGTTCTGCTTAAATTTATTTAAAATTGATTGGCAAAAAACAAACAAACAAAAAACAACAACGAACTGGACTTTTCTTAAAATGTTGATATTGGACTCAACCAAAAATAGGGTTTTTTTTGTAATTTAATGAATAAAAGCTACAAATGAAAATAGACACATTGTTTACCGTTTTAAGTTAAACTGCTCAGTTATGCAACTATCAAAACAGGAAACTTTACAAAGGTTTATGAATTAAGATCTGAGTAGGATTTTGAAAATAACAGGTTGAATACGATGTTATGTTTTCCTTTGAAATTATTTCAATATCATGATTTTAGCTGTAGGAAAGAATATTACTCAACTCTAACATTGAAGTCAAACAGACAAACACATGCTAATTTTGATAATAAGGTAGACTGTGCTTAAAATCACTTCAGCCTCAAGCAAACATGATTCTTCAGATGGATATTTTAATTTCAAGAACTACCAAAAGTAAAACACTTTGTAAATATCTACATGAGAAGGGGAAAACACAAAAAAATGACATCAGAGAAAACAATCTATTTATAAGACAGCTTGTATATTCATGGGCCTGAACAACTGCTAGAATTTGAATAACTTATATAAAGTAACACAGAACTATACAAGTTGTCAGTTGTTGAGCTTTGAATACACTGCCAGTTAAAGAAAACCCAGAAACGTTGTTAAACGTTTGAAATACAATACAGTAATTGTAAAAGTAATATAAAAAAATGCATACGATTATTGAAACAGTCTGAGAAGTCCTCTTCAAAATGCAACTCTGATAAGTTCTTAACAAAATGTTTTGGAACTAATGTTAGTATAAAATCAAAATCCTAGATCATGAGTTTTATCTAATTATATTGAAATTACTCATCATATTGCGTAACAAATGGAAACACAATCTGTGTGCATACATACAGAATAACTAGTTTAAACGCTAGAAAATCTCAAAATCCAATTTTAAACATAGTATATTAATCATTTATGTTTCGTTTTTCAGAATACTACATGCAGTTAAACATTTCCATTACACATCAGCTTTCATACAGCTTTTTATACAGCTTTCTGATCTTATATGCATAAAACGTTATGTACTGAATGATATGAAAATATATTTGCTTGAACATTCAACAGTATCATAATAAAGTTTACATTGACAGGTTATCTTTGTACTTCTTAGTATCAATTTATACTATAATGTTTTTTATTCTTTTTGGAATGTCAGCTTCAAATCAAGGTTAAAATCTAGAACTTTGTACAGAAACATAACTTCATTCTTTCCACTTTCCACTAACATTTTTGACAATCTTTACATTAGTAAATTTTTATCAAAGGAACACTTAATATTCAGTATCAGTGTCTAAGACAGGAACAGATATAACCTAAAGACACACAAAAAATAGTTCTTTCAAGGAATCAACACTTTATTTTATAAACTTTAGGGACTAACAAAACCTAAATTGAAGTCCTGTTTCCATCATCAATGTCCTGTAGAACAGTCTGTACATTGTGCAATAGGATCACATTTTAGTTGTTTCAATGTCGCATTCCCTGTAAAGAACAAAAAAGATTACATGCTATTTTAAGATATCCTTAATAGCTCTTATTTAACTTATTTAAAATAAAATAGTTACATACAATTACTCACTTAAAAGAAAACAATTTATTAACGAAACATCCATTTTTGATTTGATTATACTTCGGAAAAACGATTTTTGTTCAAATAAAACGAATACAGATTTGTTTTGCAGATTTTTTTTCTGAAGATTTATGATATAATAAGTAAATTAAAAATTTTCACAAGCATGATTTGTTGACAAACGTGACCAGGACTTAGCAGAACAATCAGACCCCTTTATTTTTCTGTAGCCAGGACTCAGCAGACCATTTTTTGCTTTACTTTTTTTTTTCTTGTTTTGATTTTTAAAATCTTTTTAGTTATAGTTTGTGCCCACGCCATAAAGAAAGAAAACTACTTCCATGTCCCCTCCATGCTTCTATAAGAATGACTTTATCTCATACATTTTAATCGTAGCCCAATGTTAATTTTGTTGTTATTCTAGCACATATTATGCTATATAATCAACTAAAACCGTACACTTAAGGTATTTCAAAAACAGGGAAAATATCTACAATTTATTCATGTTAAGCTTTGTTTTTAATCGCGTGTAAAGCAGTAGTATCTTTATATCTATAATGCATACTTGTAGAAGATAAAACAGTGCGAATATTTTGCTATTCATTGCGAAAACCTCTTTTTATCGTACATAGCTTTTGTTATTTCAGAGATACTTGGAACAAAGATGATAGAAATCTTTCTTAAAAACATAAATGACGTAACTGCTGGTTATCATATTTCGAAACATTACAAAACAATAATGTAGCGTGATAGTAGAGATAAACCAGACAAGTTGCATCAGTTTTGGAATGGCCTCTTGATCTTAAATGACGAGACATACATCTTTAACAATTCCTAATGTTTGCCCTGAATAAAGTCACGAAACAGAAATATTTTAAATTTAATCTGCACGGAAATCATGCAACAGAAAACGCAAAAGGGTTATACAGGTCGGCAAACAGCAAAGTAAGTATTTGTCAACAAATAAGTTAAAATGTAAACACCGCTTCTAAAATGACTTCGCAAAATATTTCAACAAAACTTCCTAGTCCTTAAATTGATCACAATTTGTTAGATTATTTGATATATTATATTGCGTATAGAAATATATACGTTTTTTTATGAAAGCGTTATTTTTCTGTTCACAAAAAATAAATAAATAAAATCAAAATGTTCTTTAGAATATCTTTAAAATCCAATGTTATCATGGTAATTTTTACAGTAAAGACTTTTACAATTCAGTAACCCTACAATTAACTTTTACATGCTTTATCACATTCTTGACATCCTTAAGGAATGAAGTTTGTCATGTCTGCCACATATGGATTTATAGTGTAATGGGTTCTTAATAACTTTGACATGCATTATGTAAATAACGGGAACACTAATTATATCAGACAGTTTCAAAACCATTTAAAAGTGATATGTCATTATATTTATTACATGTAGTCTAACAAACTTGAATTTTTAAGGCTTCCATGAACTGCAGCGATGTTCTTATTTGTTTTAGACAGCCTTAATACAATTTACTAAAAATATTTGCACTGAGAATGCAGAAAGAAGCAGATCAGTAGGCTGGTAACTTAGTGGAAAACTTTTTGTTTGTTTCTTCGTTTTTTTTTTTCTTTTTCTGTAACAGTTCAGAATTAATGAAATATTTTCGCATATTTTTATTAATCGTTTAAAATAGGCAATATGAGATAACAAAGCAAGTTACTAAGTAAAATGGAAACAATATTAGGTCAAATTTGTGTTTTATCCCTTTGAAATGTTATAGCAATGTTTGTTTTGATAATCTATGAACTTCAGTTTTGCATTTTCGCCCAGCAGATCACTGATGCTTAGGTTAGTTATATAGGGTATTATAGGTCCAGTAGATCACTGATGCTTAGGTTAGTTATAAAGGATAATATTGACTCAGCATATCACTGATACTTAGGTTAGTTATATAGGGTATATTGACTTAGCAATTTACCGATAAATTGACTAATATTGGGTATTAAATGCCCAGCAGATCACTGATACTTAGGGTAATGGTATAAGATAATACTGTGTACGTTGAGTTATTGGCAGTGGTTGTATTTTGGCTATATAGGCGGTCAGCGGCAATTGCGCCAATTCTAAACACCGCCAAATAAAATATCGTCAATTCACGACAACCGCAATAATTTTTATGAAGGGAGTCAACTTCCCGTAACCACTTGGCAGGTGAAGGCTAAAGTTATAGCGAGAACGTATATCCTTATCTTTATATGGGTGGTAATAGAGTATGGTTTATCTAGGTAGAATAAATAATGCATTCTGTTGTTTTGAATGATTTCATAAACATGGTGTAAACCGCAAGAAATAGTTCAATACAATGTAATATTGTACAAGAGACATCAAGAGTACATTTCACTATGACACGTCAATCAAAAAAAAAAAAGATTGCAAATTATAGCCACGCATATTTAATCCCGTTTGCGGGTGTGAAATGCAAACACAATGCCGCAATAATAACATGATTATAGACGCATAACGGCTAATGTACAAGTACAAAACGCTATCAATGTCATTTATCGGTAAATTGCATTTGAACAAAATAGGTATTGTTCGATATGTTTAACCCCGAAACGACTTTTCTTATTAGCATAATTGCACGGAGTCTTGTATGTACATATTTGGATTTATAACCTATAATATATTCATGCATAAAGTTCGGATCGGGGCTTTAAAATTACAATAGCATAGAAACAATATTTTCGCTCAGGTTGAGCACGCTTTTTGCATATGAATACAATAACTATGATTTTCTGGCCATACAGTAACAGTGCCCGAATGTTAACATTATTCACGATCTCAACAAGTGACAATAACGGCATACCAGTGTAATTCTGAACATTTTATTCATTGACGAACAGGTGCGATTGAAATTCGGCGTGCAGACATGTCTGAAAGAGGTCATTGACAGGACTATAAAATGGTTTCATTTTGACTGTCGGTTTAATGTAAGTGATTATTTGCAACAGACGGTTTTATTTTTTCGGACGATGGAGAACGGTGGGTTAAATATTTGCGTTTTTTTACAATTCCGCGAATTTTTGACGCCGCCAAATCAAAGCCGCCCAGAAAACGCCAAGATTTCGCCCCACAGATATAAAGACGTCTACAGTATTGGCCCAGCAGATCACTGATGCTTAGGTTAGTAATAAAGGATAGTATAGATGGTATCCGGAACTCTGCAAATGTGGGTTTTTCCCATCTAATCCGGGGGTACAAACAATCTTTTACCGTTATGGCTTCACGATACACAACCCTTCACAAAAGGTTGATCAACCTGTTGCGCTGATTTACCTTGTTGTAACTGTAAAAGTTTGTTTGTACCCCCGGATTAGCTGGGAAAAACCCAAATATTCTTTATTCCGGAGTAAGTCTATTGACCCAGCAGATCACTGATGCTTAGGTTAATTATATAGTGTAATATTGGACCAGCAGATCTTTGATACTTAGGCTAATTATATAGGGAAATATTGACCCAGTAGATCACTTATGCTTAGGTTAGTTATAAAGGATAATATTGACTCAGCAGATCACTGATGGTTAGGTTGGTTATACAGGGATAATTTGAATAGCAGATCACTGATGCTTAGGTTAGTTATAAAGGGTCATATTGACCATGCAGATCACATATACATAGGTAAGTTATATAAGGTAATATTGGTCCAGCAGATAATCTATACTAAGGTTAGTTACATAGGATAATATTGGTCTAGCAAATCGCTGATACCTAGGTTAATTATATAGGATGTTATTGGCCCAGCAGATCAATGATACTTAGGTTGGTTATATAAGGTAATATTTGCCATGCAGATTACTTATTCTTAGGTTGGATATATAGGGTTAAATTGACTATCAAATAAACTCATGTTTTTAAAGTTCTGTTTATCTCGGTCGGTCAGTCGTTTGGACTATCTTTCTTTTAATTTATAACTCAAGAACGCATAGTCCTGGATAATAAATACTAAGTGTTTAGTAGGGTGTATTAAGTAGAATATCCTTTTCTATTCAACGTCAACTGTCCAGCTCTCTGAAAACAGTATATAATCAACAATTTAAGAAAAAACAACAAACCAAGTACTTTCACTCTTAACAGGAAGTGCGGGAAATATATGAAAATGACTTGTTTTAGGAAAATGACCACTTCTGAGTTTACTATGTCAAATGTCGTACAAAAGGTTGTTGCATGTTTGGAACGTTTCCACATAAGTAACCCAAGAACATCTGAATCAAGGATGCTTGCGCTTTAAAAGATGGTTAAGCATGATGTGTAGAAAAAAAACATATTAAGTTTTTGGATCACTGCATCAGAGGTCAAGTGCAAAGGACCTGCAGTGTATTGCCTATCTTATATAATAAAAACTGAGCCCAGAACTTTAAAGGATGAGCCCAGAACTTTTTAGGATGATTGGCTTTGATAAGTGGATTATCCTTTTTACGAGGGTCAAGAGAGAAACTTGCAGGGGTCTTCTTTCTAAAGAAAATGTTTCCAAACAAATACTCTCGAATAACGGAACAGAGATCTATCAACGGGAATTCGACATGACGCTTTATATATCTCTTTAAATTTTGGTTCTCTTGATTAAATGTTAAGCACACTAAAGCTTGACTGCTGAAAATGGTTTCCGAGCAATTACTATTGAACAAAAAACAGAGCACTAACTGGACATGATAAGCAGGTGGTGTACATTGTATTACTTCTCTAGATATCAAAGATGAAGCTCACAGGGTCATACTCTAAGAAAACTATTTCCGATGAATAATGTAAGAAAAACAAAAGACCGATTTCTCGGACTTCCTGTGATTTTATGGCATAAATGGAATCTACTTTTTTTATGAGCTAACTATATCAAAGTTCAAGCTCCTAGGAGCCATTTTGATGTTAAGGAGTCAATGTTTGAAATTATATTAATAATAATAATAATAATAATAATCATCATCATCATAATCATCGTCATCATCATCATCATTAACTTGTTTAATTTTTTTCATGTTTATTTTGTTTTATCTAGCGTATTATTTTTGCATTAAATTTTGTCTTAATCTTGATCTTTTTTCATAACTTATAGCTTGCAGTGTTATACATGTATTTTGAATATAAAAACATATATGAAACAATCTGGTATTAATGGCTTTTAGACAGCAAAGTTAAAAACTAATTTCTATGAGGACAAGCAACCTTATTTACATTTCTAAATGGTTATAGATGGTCAATTTCACGATCAACTAAGTTTGAACAACAAGATATGCGAATTGAAACGCTTAGGTTCTCATAATATGCCTAAAATTATCAGTGTTGCTGCTTCTTACCTCAGTGGAAGAGTTCAATATAAACTTTTATGGATAACTTCCAAGAAAAAGAGTCTACTTTTGCCAAACGTTGATCGACAAGTGTGCCTATTCCTATAAATGTATGCACATGTATGCATACTTATACTTAATTTATATTGTTTGGATTAAACAAAGAAAAATTAAATAATAAAGCATGCATTCCTGTATGCTTAAAGGGAGAAAACTTTAGAAAATTTATCAATTTATACACCAAGTGTATTTAGTCTTGGTGAATACGATTTAAACATGCATGATTCGGCTACCTAGTGCGATGTTTATGCATTAAGACGTAATTTCCTTTTCTACTTGACTATTATGCTGTGTTAAGCGCTGACCCAATAAAACAGAACAAAACTTTGCTTTTGCAGTGTAACTTCTCATAATCATTAATGCTCAAACTAATTGTGAGTCTAGATTTTCTTATTAAAAAAAAAATCTTTAACGTTCTTTATACTATCGCGCATTTTGAATATACATTATTATTATATCGTTATATCGTAGATACTGTAATAATTTGATGTGCGAACTGATATCTACGATACAAAAAAGTAAATTATATCTAACTCTTGTCCAAGACAATGTCAGATTTTGTTTTAACAAATAAAAAATAAAAAACGAAAACTGCAGCAAATCAGCATACTCGCGCTTTTTTAATAAATAAATATTTTAGTTCAATTGTATCGAGTCATAATTTGACGAAAACCTCGGAAGCAATTTATGCTAAACGTTAACAAACATTGTGTGTAAGTCATGCTGTTGTTATGGTACTGTTTGCAAACAGTAAATGTTCGGCATGTGTAATTGTAATTGCTTTACTAAATACAGGTTTTAATCATTGGTGAATACATGACAATCACTTAGGTCAGAAAATCCAGTGCTTGATTTATGAGTAAATTAAATATTTCCTTAAACAGTGGAATAAGATCACTTCTTTCTTTCTTTACTGCGTTAATATCCTTGCCATACAGATTTCAAAATATCTTGAATAAAAGACAAAGAAAGGGAACCTAATAATATTGTTAACATTTATGAATGTTCTTTTTGAAATGACGACTTTTTAAGATAAAACCTTAATTGTAACAATGACGTTCTTTAACTGGTGCTTTATAAAAAAAAATCACAACGTTTGTGAACAAAATAGGTTTTTGTTATTTTAATGTCTGGTGATTTAAAATTAGGCTTATATTTTCAGATATTTCCTATTTTTTTCCTCTGTACATATAAACCGTATTCTTATGTTACAAGACTGCTTCTGTTATCATTGTTTAAGTCAGGTTGTCATCTGCATTCAATATTAATTTTCTAAAATGCATAGAGAAGAAAATCTTCTAATCGTGACATTTAGAGAAGAAGAGATAGAAGTGAAAGTGCCGTTAATCCCAATTCCTAGTCATGCTACATATATTGCTAAGGTTAGAAAACAGTTAAAACAAAGGTTTTAGCGCTTTGATTTTTATATCTATGATAATACTACCGACAAAGTATACAACGTATTCGGCGGAAAAGGAAGTAATAACGTCCTTTTAAAGTGTAAAGGGAGTAGGCGTAGTAAATAATATGCGTCACTTTAAAGTTAAAATCACAGGGAGTTTATCAACCGGTTATGTCTTTAACCATTAAAGACAATAAAAAAGAGAAAAAAAAATCCTTTGAGAAAGACTGTGTAAATATTCAATTAAGAAGGTACATCTGCTAGTTTTCTTTTTAAAAATACATTACATTTTTATTTTGCAGGTAAACAATCGAATATTGTTGGCTGCTTTCCCGGTTGGGATTTATATCTAGGGAAAATATAAGTATGTATTCAGTGATGCTATTTGCCAGTAGCAACGAAGTTATACGAATTGCTAAAAAGTAAAGATACTTGTCTTTGGCTGAAATATATATTTCAAGGTCTTTGTAAGGTTGGTTTGGTAAATACGTTTGTCGAGGTTAGTTCTGAGAGAACTTTAAACAGTTTTAACATTTCCTGAAAAACTTGAATACTTTTCATAAGGCCAGTATTATTATCACATAGTCAATAAGAATATTTTTTTCTCGGGTAAGTAAATTATTAAAATGCACTAATGCCTGTTGGTCCTTACGAAATTTCTAAGTAATGAAAGTGAGCAAATAGGAGACAAAGTACTAGTAAGTGTCAGTATGAATTATTTATGTTATAAAAGAAAAACTTATGCAGCTTGTTGAAAATGTACTTTAGGAATGTACAATAATGAGACCTGAGAACTGTAGGACTACATTATATATGGCGGACTTAGATTAAAAAAATATTAATGATTTTTAGGACGGACGGTGGTAATGCAGTCCACATTTCTGCAATTACTCAATTTAAACTACGGAAAAAAGCAGAACAATATGGCTGCTACGAATTGCAAAGATTGAAAAGGATTTGCAAAAAATGGTCAAAATTTAAAACTGATACTAGTGACAACTTAAAGAAAGCTACAAACATTTCTCTGTCTTGGATGTTTCTAAGGTTAAAGTAAAGCAACACATACAATGCACTTTCTAAAACAATTATTTATTTGAACTTTAACAAGAGTTTAACAGCTAAGAGAGACAAGTGCCATGTAATGAATTTATCCTCAAACTAAAAAACTGAACAAGAGGCAAAAAATGAATAATGGTTAAGATGTCCCAGGTCCAGAAATTGAACATGCTTCGTACAGGTCCACTGGAAAATACTTCATTCTGAATTTCAAAAGTCTTGACCTTGCAGTTTCTTACGTATTTCTTCTTCAGAACACAACTGTTCCAGTGTGTTTTTGTTAACATTCGTATTACACTTCCTCCTGTATGTTTGCTGAAAGATACTGCTGAAAGATAACATTGCGTTTCAAATGAGAGGCACGAACTGTTCTTCTTCAAACCCCGGTACTGCTTCAGAACACTATTGTTATAGATGCAGTTCGTTTTGTTTGATTTTGTATTATTCGTCGTTTTTATTTTTTTTTGTTTCCTGAAAGTTACTGTAACATGTAAAACGCTTATCATTGCGTTTTGCATTTTTATTTTGCGTACTAGTTGCACACTTTTCTTTACCATTTTTCTTCTATAGCAAATACAATTTGATATAATGTAAAGGCCTTTTTTTTTAAAGCAGCACCTTATTTAAAAGATTTTATTGAAATAATGCGTTTAGCTAACCGTTGATCAGTTAAAATAGTTATTTTGTCATTATCCTTCCTATCTTAAAACTGCCATGCCGATAGAAAAAAAAAAAACAACAAATATATATTGTGACATCAACTTAGTTAAAATTACTGAAGTGTCCTTATTTTTTATTACCATCTTTTTACATTTTTTTTGTTCTTTTTGTTTGTTTGTTTGTTTGTTTGTTGTTGTTGTTTTATGCACCTCGAAGAAAGCTTTAAGTACTCAAACGAGCTTAGTATTTAAAAGCACAATTTTTGATCGGTCATCTTAGATACCTTAGCAGCATGAAACAATTAAGTTGATTAACCATGGAATTAAAAATTAATAACAGTAGTACAGAAAAATATCAAAACTATTCAAGACAAACATTTCATCATGTTTATCTTCATCTAAGAAGTGGCATATACAAGGGGAAATAATATGTACTGTCTCAAGTTTTGATATGAAACTATTTTGCTGTTCAATGTCACTGTGACATGAACCTGTTAGCTTTACACCCAAAACATAATATTGATCATCTTCCGTGAACTGAATTGATAAAAAAGGTCATTTTCAATCATGTTTGACACGAGCGTTCTCTAGATGTTCTCTCAGAAAATGTTATGCTTTGCAATGTCACTCTGACATCTGCTCTGATGACTAAAAATGGTATTATCCACTGGCAATGTCCAATCAGGTATATCAAATAAAAAGAAACGTGGCTAAAGCATTCTTAAGTGATTTTTTGGTAATGATTTTGATGTATAGTGTCACAATGGCGTTGACCTTTGACCTGGTATTCTAAAAATATCAGTAGTCATCTGCTGATTATGATCAATCTTTTTTCCAAGTTTTGGAAGCAAAAGACTAAACGTTTTTCACTTATCTGAAACTGTTTCTGTTTGTGTTTATGCACTTTTACAGTTATGAACATATTATGTACTGGATGGGAACCCACGCAAGCGCGGGCTAATAGAATCTACATATTTGCATTAGGAAGACATGCCTGCACCGAGAGAAGGACATGATCTAATTTATATGTAAACTGACTAATCTACCACCTTTTATAATGTTTTCTATTTCCAGAATGTTCAGAAAGGCGTGTAAATTAGATCATTGAACCGCCGCAACAAATTCAAATAATTTTACACGGAAAAGTTTCCTAAACATCCAGTTGTATTATACTTCAACAACAGGCTTGACCATGTTTATAACTTTAATTAAGTACCACGGACGTATAAAACATGCAGATACATTTTTCAATGTATTCAATATCTAATGATTCGTAGACTAATCGTTGTGCCACCTTGGTGACTTTTCAACAAGCTTGTGCCACCCTCTTTAAAGACATATTTCACAAGACAGTCTGAAGGACAGACATAATTATGCCTTGGTGACAGATTGGCACGACCAGTTTCATGGAATTGCTTCCTTGTGTTTAGAAGTTATGGAGCAGCCAAGAAATGCACGGCCTAAACCTTTTAACACCGTTGGTGACAGTGACCTTGAGCCGGAACGGTTGACACATAGGTTCTCCCCGCTCCCTCCCTCCTCCCTTCCCAGCTTAAGATTATATAATGTCCTAAATCATGATTAGGGTCATTTTCAAAAAATAAGAGGAAACAACACTTATATTAATTTTACAGTGATTTCACATAAGTACCATCACTTGTTTGGCTTGCTGCTCAATGTCGCTCAAACCTTTGACCTCCACTTGAGACTTTGGCCTTGACCCAGCCAGATTGATACATAGGTTTTCCACATCGCCTTGACTGGATGATCATTTGAACAAAATTTCATGACATTCCTTCCAGCGGATTAGAAGTTAAGGAGCAGAAACGAAATCCAGATGCACACACACACATGAACAGACGGACGCACTAATACCATTCCTATATCCCCCTATCACTACGCTGCGGGAAATAATATAGATCAAATTTTAGCAGTTGATGTATTCCTACAATCCATTAGCATGTAAACTACCTTCTTGAATTTAGTTTGAGTGTAATACGCAGTTGAAATACGTTCTATAATATGACTTCCCCCCCCCCAACTTCCCTGAATACATGGATACTGGATACATGGCCTGCATCATTTTAATAGAAAACAGCTGCTCTTTTTAACACATTTCTAATGAGTTAAACTAGAGTGACGCGAGGAGGGGTATCAAAACGTTCACGGACTGGTCCATTGAATCGTCCATGCATCAAATGATTTTGATGGAACAATCATCAAATAAGATCTGTTCCCTTTGTTCTCCCACTGAATCCTAGATATAATAGGTAATGTTCACAGTTTATTTTCTCTGGATAGTCATATTCTGGAAGATCCACACTGTATTGCGGTCAGAAACGATTTCAATTGTGTCTTTATCAGTGACCAAAGCAGCCAATGTGTAGTTAGTTGTACAATACAAGAAGATCCATCAGCTGTATACAGGGATATTTCTGGGCTACGTGGAAGGGTGAAGCTGGGTGACAAAACGTTGCTTGTTAGCTGTTGGACTGATTAAACTATAATCATATTGCAGTAGATTTGAAGCAAGGGAGCGAAGTGACGAAATGTTCATTCGTTGTTCGATTAAACGCCAACGATCGACATCAACATGTAGTTTTCATTGCTGGCTTGAATAATCGGATGAAATTGAGGAGTACATTGTAACGAAAAATATCTGTGTATGATGAATATGTGAATATTTTATTACAAAATGAATGAAATGTTTACTGATTAATGTGGTATCGTTGACAATATCTTAAATAATATGTTTTTCAAAACTTGTATAAAACTTGGAACGTTTAAAAAAATCTTTAGGTTTGAGCTTTTTCCTGAAAGTATCAATGTCTTGTAGCTTTTCTGTCTGACAGAAGCTATTTAGATGAATCAAGTAAAGCCGACATAATGGCGACATAAACACTCAGTGATATTCTTGTTGTTCTTTAAAAGTTACGTAAATAAAATCAAGTCGTACAAATAATGTACCGTAAATATATTGACTCATACATTTACAAATCACTTTCATTTTTATTTTAGCTGCATTGTTTGACGTTTTTTATTTTTTTTCTATCTATTTGGCTTTTCATTCAGGTTGAGCGATACATCCTAGACCTCATTTTAAGATCCGCAGAGATTAATCAGAAAAACGGAAGGCACTTGTTAAAGTTTCTTCTGTGCAAACTTTTACCGATCAATGTCTATTAGTACATAGACTTTTACATTACCTTTGAAAATTACCATGCCTGTCAAGAAAAAATATGAATTATACAAATACTCGTGTACCTGCATGCAATGACTTATTAGCACTTTTGTTGAAAAGATCTAAAATGACTGTTTGGCCTCCTACCTTGTTTCTAAGGCTACTGTAATTATAAAAAAAGCTTTCTTATAGGTTTAAAAAACATTTCAATATCGTTTTTATCTAATTTCACCATGACTATGACAGTGAGTTTTGAATGCATCCATAACTTCTTATAGCAATTTTGTTAGTTTCGTTTTCTTCTAGCCTATACCCTAGCTTATGCATCTTTAGTGATGACGTTTGAACTACATGTATATAACTTTATAAGTATTTTATATGAATCATGCCTAAACAACACCAGACAATTCTATCACATATAACAACGCAACTTGATTACTAATAATGATATTTTTATTGAATAGCTCTGATATTTCCATTCAGGTCATTTTATAAATCTTTAGGCGTAACAAAAAAGCCAGGAAACTAAATATCCTGTATCAAACTCCTTGCAGTAGTTATTTTCAATACCGTTATCACTGCCACCACGCATGTCACATGACGGTTTTGCAAGATAATAAACAAGTTTTGTTTTCTTTTCATTTTCTTACATCCACACACCTTGAAATAATTAGAGTTGATCAAAACAATAACAAGTTATAAAGATAACATAAAAAACAATTTGTACATGTACATCTGTTAATGTTTAACCTAAATGCATGAGGCATTCATTACCAATACATTCGGGGAAGTTACTCTGAAAGTTTACATTCAAGTTAAGTTATAGCTGTCCTAATTGATTATTTGTCGTATTTATTTTTTATTCGCGATAAGTTATTGGGTATTGTATTTTTTCTCTTTTCCACAATTTACGATGTTTAATGAGGCATATCATTGAGTCTAGAGCGTTCAATTATCTTTGCCATTAAAGTCAATTTGAATGATTTAAACCTGATACATTTATATTATCCTCTATATAGAGTGTTTATCACAGTTGGAAACTTTCAAGTGTCTTAAAGCCTTAATATTTTTATTGGACATATGTTCTACTTTTATATATCAACCATTTTTCATTCTGTATTGTATCTTTTTTTATTTGTAAGATGAGTCTCTTTTATCATTAAACAGGTAAATCTGAATCATTAACTTTAGACAAGTGTGTTACAGAATCAAGCAAAATGTAAATGTTACTTGGACACTGTGATAATATTACATTTAGATAAACTGCAACTCTAATACACATGTTTGTCTGTTGTTTTGTTTGTCTTTCAGGACATGTCAAAAGATATTTCAGAAACACTGATCCATATAAAATGAGACAAAACCAACATTAAATAGCAATTTATTGATCTTAAGCCATATAAATCTAATATAAAAAGCTTTAGAGGAAATTTTCTTTCAAATGATAAAATCACAAACTACATGCATCCTGTAATTAGAAAGTAAAGTCATTTTGCATAATCAGTTAAAAAATCAATGGAAGATGAAGAATAGAAAGTCATTTTAATATAAAGTCAATGTGTTTGCTTATAAAAATGATATGCACGTTTAAATAAAACACTTTTAATTTAACAAACATGTTGAAAAGTCCCAGGATCACACTGATTATACTAAATTTATAGAAAACAAATCTGACATGATAATGATCGAACCCTGATGTATTTGCACATTGCAATTTTGACACACGTCTTTAATTTGTATTAAAATCATTTCCTCCAAAGAAAGCCTTCCGTGTTTCCTTTTGTCTTTTTTTTTTTTAAAAGATCATTGCACTATATTTCTTACATGTTCATTTGGTTAGGAAGGCTTTTGGTACCAATAAAAACATTTCAACTGCTAAGACATCTTTCCCATTACATAAGAACTATTTGTAGTAGTTATCCTGGGACTTTCAGTGTGTAAAAAGTGCACACAGTTCATTGAATATCATTGGGGAGGAGGGGGGAGATTGATATTCAGAATGTCTAAATGTTTGCAGTACCTCACAACAACTTTATGATATAACATGTTACCAAGGATTCATCACAAAGAATTAAAGTTCAGTCTGAATTCTATAAGAAGGCTGACTGGTGACTGATGACTTTTTGACAAAATACTGATAACTAAAACATATTGTTGGAATGTCATACGTATCAATTGGTTCTAAACTCCCTAAAAACGTTTTTGTCCCAGTCACTTTATGCAATGATGATTACAAATAATAGGGTCTGACCACCTTCCATACGAACATTATTTCGCACTTACAGAAGTATTTTGATATACTTTGGAACAAATGTTCCACATGTGATGAATATGTGTCCCAGTGATTAGGGTCACACATAGAAATCAAAGCTGTACAGCCTGGTACTAAGCCGCTCCATATGTACGCCTTTTCGTCTCTACAATGGAAACATATACCTATTTAAACTTTAGAAATGTCGCATAAGTTTGAAGAAAGCTACACGTATGAGTATTTTTCGTATAACCCACGTTAGAACAAATTGCAAAATGTAACCATAGACAGAAGAATAACTAGTTACAGTTTTCAGTCAGTTTTATTTAATTAATCGAAAGTGTCATGGAAGTCATGAAAGTACGAAGAATTAGTTTAGAAGAAAATAAAACAGTTACATTTATTGTAGTTAAAAATTATCATGAAAGGGCGAAAGATGTATCTAATTCCAGCTAAATTACATAACAAAAACATGTAACAGTTAAAACTAGTGTCGAATATCTTAACTGCGAGGAGTGAAGATGTCAATTAACCTTATGTTTTAAAAGAAATTGAAACATTCACTTTGTGTAAAAAATAAACATGTTTTCAGTTTTAAAAGTAGCCAGTAACTAAATGTTCTATGAAGCTTAAAGAGAATATCTGGTAACAGCTCAAATAATTGTTGAACATGTAAAACAAGTTTTTAAGTATAATCATACAGATCATTTTAAGTATCGTATATTAATGGAAGCAGTTATCAGTTAGAATTATATGTAGGCGGTAAGGTATAATTGAAGAAAACTGGTTGTAACAGTTAAGTAAAAGAAAGTATATTGCTTGTGTGAACATGTTTTAAGGTTTAACAAAGTAAATTTGCAAAAGCAAATGCTATAAGAAAACAAGAACTGTCACTGTAAGATGACAATGCCCCCGAACGTGGTGCTTTGACCTTTGAACTGAGAACCAGTTATTCAGTGGTCAAGGTCAAATAAATATAGGTCAGTGAGAAGGTCTTATCCAAAGGGGGGTGTGTCCAAGTATGAAGTAATTCCATTTACTTATAAGGAAGTTATGGGCAATGTTAAAGTTTTTGGACAATTGGATCTTCAAGGTGAAGGTCATTCAGGGGTCAAGGTCAAACAAATATAGGTCAGTGGGAAGGCCTTGTCAAAAGGGGTGTTGTGTTTAAGTATGAAGTGTATCCACTTACCAATTTGGAAGTTATGGCCAAATATTAGTTTTTGGACAATTGGATATTCAGGGGTCAAGGTCATATAATTAAAGGTCAATGGGAAGGTCTTGTCCAAAGGGGGTTGTGTCCAAGTATGAAGTAAATCCACTTACTAATAAGGAAGTTATGGGCAATTTGGAAGTTTTTGGACTATTGGATATTCAAGGTAAAGGTCATTCAGGGGTCAAGGTCAAACAAATATAGGTCAGTGGGAAGGTCTTGTCCAAAGGGGTGCTGTGTCCAAGTATGAAGTAAATCCACTTACTAATAAAGAAGTAATTGTCAATGTTAAAGTTTTTGGACAATTGGATCTTCAAGGAAGAGGTCATTCAGGGGTCAAGGTCAAATAAATATAGGTCAGTGGAAAGGCCTTGTCCAAAGGGGTGTTGTGTCCAAGTATGAAGTAAATCCATTTACTAATAAGAAAGTTATTGCTAATGTTAAAGTTTTCGGACGGACTGACGGACGGACAGACTGACGGACGGACTGACGGACGGACGGACGGACAGTTCAAAAACTATATGCCTCCCTTCGGGGGCATAAAAAATAAAATCATAAGAGTGTTTAAGACATTAGGTTAGCAATTGCTTAATCTAGAATAGAAATTACAACATTCACGTATTAAACAGAATTAAAAATGACGTCTTTAATAATTGATTTTGTTGTAAAATGTTTGTTACAAACAGCTTGAGATCATTGTATTTAAAATGAAGCGTTTTATTTGTATACATATAGGATTTCAGTGTTTTTGAGATTTTATTATTTTATTTTGTTTGGATTTTTATCATAACTGAATTAAAGAAGTACTTTTTTTCAGGTCATGAAATGAAAGATTTTATGATGTTTGTTTTCAGCCCCTTTCTGAACTACATGTTCTTGAAAATAATTGACAATATGTTATAAACAGTGACTTTTTAACTTAAACAAGCCCAAAAAGCCAACCAATATATTTTAAATTTCTCACGGAAGCTAAAGGGCGAAATAAAAACCACAGATGTGCAGGAAGTTATTTGTATTCAAGGACTGCTCCAAAATATATTCGTCCAAAATATAGTCGTTGGTAATGACTAATTAAGACTGCAACAAAACTGCAAAACGTATTAATCAACAAGATTACAATTAATTAAAATATTAAAGATTTATATGACATATTAATTGAACCTAGTATTATAGAAATCTTTGTTTGGGATGAAGATTCTTAGGACATTTCAATATACGAAAGCACATGTTTTATCTTTAAGCTCAATTTATGTAGAGAATTTTATTGAAAAGAAAAGAAAAAAAAACATGTACGTTTAAACATCACTTCCTGACCTCAAATTCAATAGATAGTGTGAATATACTTATAAAAACCTGATCCAGTAAAAAAATAAAACAACCTTCACGACTTACTGAGACTGAAGAATATCACCGAACCGATTAAGAAAATATCAAAACAGAAGGCTTCAATCAGAACTGATAGAAAATTAGCAGGATTAGCTGGAGAAGAGAGGGATGGAATAAAACAGAAACTGTACAGACTTCAAGAACTATATGTGCTGACCGTGTTTCATCATGCCGCCACCTTACACCCATAAATGTTTGTATTGAAACAAATTCAAATGGTCTGGAAGAAAACATTAATATTACAAAACTTGTGCATTGCGATTACTCAAAATGCACATGCAAGATATTAAAAACATTATCTGAATAATATTTCAGATTTAGATATTGGGGATATATCTGCATTTAGTGGCGTCTTTTAAAAATGAATCAAGTTCAATGCAGAATTCAGTATTAGATTCATTTGTGACTGAAAGTGAAGAAGATACTGATAGCTGATTATATGAAGCTCTACAAGAAGAAAATGGCATGAACAATTTCATACACACTCATAATTTTGAGCCACAAATACCACCTAAAATGATAACTAGGCACCCTCTATCAGTGATTGGAAGAGATGATGATATATCAAAGCTGCAAGAGGATTTAGATGATATTCTCATCAAGACAGATCTTGAAGGTCGGGAAAAAGCTTTATGAAAATATCCTGCCTTGCATCTGAGAAAATCAAAAATTACAATTCGCATAAGTGCACATAAAGACGCTGAACTTCTACACATTTTCAAATATACGAGAGGCGATTACTTTTCAGGATGGAGAAAAGCTGCTGTCGATAGAACACTTTGCCATCGCGACAAAATACATCAGGTGTCTAAATGTACGTTTTGGAAATAGCTTAGTGTTATGAATTTACACTATATATTGAAATGAGTGACAAACTTTGGTATAGTACTATTAAAGAAGAGCTTTTCTTAACTTGTGAACTTGTGAGACAAGTAAAAACTTAAAGGGAATTGACGGTAATTTAAATCAAAATGGAGTCATTGGAAAGGTGAGGACCCACAGCAGGAGAAAATAAAGGAAGAAATGAGCATCTTTCTGAAGGAAAAGAAACTCTTAGTAGCTTTTAGAGCATTACATTTTGAACCAGATGTGGAAACACCTGAAGATCTGAAGAAATTATTAGGAGGAATTTAAAAGAAACATGTGCATATGGAAGGATGAGAAAATTAAGAAGAAAAAACACTTCAGTCTGCAAAACCAAAAAAGAAGATTGACAACAAGTCCATTGTCGACACCACATATAGAAAGACAAATTAAGAAAAATGCATTACTAACACCACTCACTGATCTATCAACACCAATTATACCAAAAAGCAGTACAACTTGCAGCTTTAAAGAATGATGGCCGTCTTCATCATGAAGCTCTATATCAAGTACTGAATACGGAATTGAGACACATTGCTCAGTATAACAATGAAACAAATTTAAGCTATGACCGCTTCAAAATAGAACTTAGGAAATAAGAAGCTGATATAAAATCGTCAGAGACAAAAACAGAAGTATGCCATGCTACTCAACAGGTAAAGGAAAATGATGGAAAAGGTGAAATGAAAGAACTGAAAGATATTGTCATGGAACATAGCAACACAATGAATTAACTTCAGAAAGAAAAAGATGCTGAAAGAACTGAACAACAACAACAAGACAGATATTATGGAGGAAGACAATATAGTGGTAGAAGATGGTTTAGAGGAAATAATAGAGGAAACCGAGGAAGAGGACGTGGAACGTAAATACCTCAAAGACCACTAGCAACAAACATATTTAGAGGTCTATGCTATTTGTGCAATGAGAGAGGACACATGGCCAGAGATTGTTCTAAGAAACCATCTCAAACAAATAGAATTTAAGAGAATAAGTGCACTTGTTGAGGGATCAAACAAGAGCACCGATTCAAAAGATCCTAATTTAGTTGTAGACACAGATGAAGCAGATGTTGTAACATACAGCATTTAGTGCTGCTACTATCTCCATCATCAGGTGGGTGCCATATTCATCGGATGTTTCGGCACTAACCCACAACTTCCTCCTATGGTGTGCCGACCAGAACTGATCAGATTCCGGCCTGGAGATAGTAAGCTTCCGCTACACTGTCTCATCTGCCAAATATGGTGGTTGACTACTTCTCTGCCCTGTGGCCACCAACCCACTGTTCCTCCCTTTTTCGCCAGATCCACAACGAGGCGCCTTCTGTCTCTCGAACAATAGCCGAAAGGGCTCTCTTCCGGGATTGTCCAGTAATCCCAAGTCGACTGAAAGTGCGCCACAGTGACTGAGCTGGAAATCCTCTGCAGCCCACCTCCACTGGAAAACATAATGCCTTCCAACCTCTCTCAACACAACTCTCGGTGAGGGCCTGATACTTTGTAAGCTTTCTTTCAAAGCTCTCCTCAATCCTCTCTTCAAATGGTACTGTGAGTTCCACCATAACTACTTGTTTGGTTGTTGGTGACCACATAACCATGTCTGGTCTCAGGTTGGTCACTGTGATTTCCTGTGGAAACTTGAGTTGATTCTTCAGGTCTACCTCCAGTTTCCAGTCACTGGCTGTGCCCAAGATTCCACATGCACTTTTAGCTCCTTTGCCCTCTTGCCCTGCTCTGACAAAGGAAATGAGTGAAGGACCTTTACTGACTGTCTTCTGTGCACGTCTTGCCTGGTCTAGGTGTTCTGCTATGGATGAGAGTACCTTGTCGTGGCGCCATCTGTATCTGCCATCTGACAAGGCTGTCCTGCACGAACTCAGCACGTGCTCCAGGTTCGCTGGGCGGCCACAGAGATTGCAATCTGGACTCTCTGATAGGCCCCAGGACTTAAGATTTGTTGGGCTTGGAAGCACATCGTACACAGACTTCAGCAATAAACTAAGTCTGTCGCCTTCCATGGTCCAGATGTCATTCCATGTCAACTTTCTCTGCTGTGCGCCCTCCCAGTTAAGCCATTTCCCCTGCTTCTTGAGGGTTACAGCCTTAGTGAGCCTGGTTTCTTCTTCCATTCGGCGGACTTCATCCTGTATTAGGGTACGTCGTTCTTTCTCACTGGCTTTGCTCCAACGTGACCTTGTAATGTACCCAAACCCCAACCTGCCTTGTGCGACACTTCCCACGATGTCGCCGTGCCGAAGGCGTGCTTCCGCTTCACCCACTACTTTGTCTGCCTTCCATTTTCTTCCGATGTTGACCTGTACACCTGCCTCTCGGACCTTCTCATCCCCACTGTCCCGCAACATGATTACCTGGCATTATGGTAAATAATCATCAAACTACTGCTTTACTTGATACAGGAAGTGGTGTTAGTGTTATTTCCCAATCTGACTGAAGTTCACGATCTCCCTACGGTTAGATCTGAAGACGACGCATCTATTTCTGTTTTCTCCATAACCTAGAATGTCCATTACAGCCAATGACACTGTAGCTTATGACGCGTCTCGATAGCTTACATGTACAAACGGCGTGTTCAGACTGCGTGTAAACTTAACTAGCATAACAATTTTTTTTATCGGAAACGGAAAATGCTTAGATATTTTGAAAAAAATAATATTCTGCACAAACATTAATTTTATTATTTTGGAGGATCTTGACAAATAAATTTACCTGAGTTCAGTGACAGTTTATACATGGCAGATAATTGTTTGGGATCCCAGCTATATAAACAGATTTTCACAAGTTGAACATTTACTTCCATGAGGGTGGAAGCGTTGCTCTGATTGGCTGATGGATAGGTCACGAGAAGGTGACTTTCTATTGGTCGTTCTCAGATCCTAATAGCACAGCGATGTTTAGGATATGATTTTAATCAGATTGTGTTATTTTCCACACATGTTATGAAGACCACTTGCAAGAATTACAACCAATTACAGGAATTCTTAAAATAAAATGTGCCAATGGTCAGAAATGACCATATTTACGATATACTGAAATAGATTTGACAGTAACAAAATGACTTCCAAACACAAAACCTCGGCCGTGTTTACTTTCAGTATTGCCAGATACCAAATTTTCTTCTAAAACGCAGTTATATTGGGAACAAATATCTCGAAAAAAATATTTAAAAAATGTAAAAGTAATTTTGCGTACAGTTCTTGCAAAAGACATATTAACATGTACACTGGTATCTTTGCTTTAGAGCCATGGTTGTCAGAGATAAAACAAAACATACATCAGAACAAGAATAGGATAGCTATAGTAAGAAATGCTATGCCTCTTAAGTTTATTTTGAAACCAAATAAAACTATTGACATTCAAGCATATTTGGACAAAGCACTTGATCATACAGTCACTGCTGCTCCCATTCAACCTTCAGAGGATGCTTCCATATCAAGTTTTATTGACATAACACCAGGAGTCATCAAGTCTGAATATAGAAAGAACAACAACATCACAGTTACAATGTCTAAATTTCAACAACAAGTACAGCAATATCACAAAAACAAATACTACGTGAGATTCAGCCAGTTTCAGTAACAGAAGAGGTGTTCAGCAAAATAGAAAGAAATGAAATAGATGCAGAGAGAACAAAGATAGTAGAAGAACTGAATATCAATGGAGATAATCTGCTTAATGATCAACAAAGGCAACAACTCAAGGACCTAAGGATATTTTTCAATCAATTACACTGATATTGGGCAGTGTAAGAAAGATAAGTACAGAATCATTAGATAAACAGAAGATAAACATCTTCTTGCATGTGGTATTATCAGGCCTTCTAAATTTCATTGGGCTTCCAACATAGTATTATTACGCAAGAAGAATGGAAAGTTAAGGCTCTGTGTCGGCTACAGGATGTTAAACGAAAGAACTGTTAAAGACTCGTATGCTTTGCCCGTAAAAAAGAAGTGTTTGATTGTTTACATGGATGTAAGTATTTCCCTACCATAGATATGAAGTCAGGGTACCACCAGGTTGAGGAAGAAGACGAACATAAACCTAGAACTTCATTCACTGTAGGCGCTCTTAGTTTCTGGGAGTACAATCGGATGTCATTTGGAAACACTAACAATTCTGCAACATAACAGAAACAAATGGAAAGATGTCTTGGTGACCTGAATATGAAGATATGCGTCATCTATCTTGATGATCTCATCACATTTAGAAAAAACATTTGAAGATCATCTTAAAAGGATAGTTTCAGTTTTTAGTAGGGGGGAACGAATGTTCGAATATTACGTCTGAAAATCAAATTCGAATATGCTATAATGTTACGGATTAACAGTTTGCAACAGGCGTTATTGTGATACCTTTTAATCTTTTGTTCGTTTTAATTGGCGCCCGTTTATTTCACAAATTTTAGAAGTTGTTTGTCTCACAATATTTAAATATGAACGTCAGGTTTTACGAAAACGAACAACCAGCCACGCTTATAACTGTATTGATATTACTTTTTAGTTGCCCAATCAGTAGAAATGCTCACATATTTCCCTCTTATATTTGAAAAAAAAACATGCCACCCTCGCGTGTTTGGACTTATTTCGCGCGGTTTTAATGGACAGAATATATCATGTATTACGTATTGCAAATCACTTTATAAGTATTTGGAACTTCCATTAAACAAGCCATTTCTAGATGATACTTATTATTGCTTGCAAAACTGATTAGAGTTTACACTCTTAGGTAAAGAACGAGACTCGTAGGTACACCTGTCAAAAATCAATTAAAGCGCCGCCTAATGTGTTTCAAACTCCGCCTTTAACCTGTCAAAAGTGTCGTTCTAGTGTCATTCTGTGTACAAAATGGAAAAGCGGTTAGGAAAAAAAAACATACCGGGTGAAGATTTCCGATAGCAACGCAGCGAAAAATACGACACAACACGACCAGGCATATTTTTCTGGTTGCGGGTAGATTGCAAGACGTAGTTTGATTGACAGGTATTCCTGAGAAAACTGCCTCGCTAAGATTGGATGATCAGTAATGTGACAGTTTAAGCTGCTGAAATAAATATCGTAACGTCACTTTTATACCGCTTTCCGAATACATGAAACTCTAATCAGTTTTGCAAGCGGTAGTAGCAGTTCCCCGACAACGTATAGGTGATAAAACAGTACCAATGTTCGGATACCAAAATTCGGGTAACTGACTGAACTAAAAAAAACGAATATTCGAATATAGCAAAGCGAATATTCGAATATTGATATAAGTATGGATATTAGTATTCGTTCTCATCCCTAGGTTTTAGTCATTTCAAAGAATGTGCTTTAAAACTGGCTGCAGGAAAGTGTTTCTTCTTTAAGAACAGAGCTTTCTAGGCCATGTAGTCAGTGATAAGGGGATAGAAACCGATCCAGCAAATATTGAAGAGATACGAAACTGTCTATCACCTAAAACAGCTGATGAACTTCATTCATTCCTAGCATTCGCTTGATATTACAGGCGGTTCATCCAAGACTTTAGTAAAATGATAAGACCATTATCAGAACTCATCCCACATCCAACTGGAGAGAAACGGTAAAAGAAAACAGTCAAAGAATTGTCATGGACTGCAAAAGAACAGAAAATCTTTGAAGACTTAAAAGTAAAAATAACATTACCATCCGTACTGGCATATCCCGAATTCCAGAAGCCTTTTGAACTACATGTTGATGCGTCCAAACTTGGACTTGGAGCAGTTCTTTATCCGGAACAAGATAAACAAAAGAAAGTCATTGCATATGCCAGTAGAGAACTGTCAAAATCTAAAATAAAAGTTCAGTCTACAAGTTAGAATGTTTAGCCTTCAAATGGGCAGTCACTGAAAAGTTTCGTAGTACTAGCAGACAACAATCCCCTGACATATGTCATAACTTCAGCAAAGCTTGATGCAACTGGGCACCGGTGGACAGATGCTCTAGTAGGGTATGACTTTGATATTTACCTTAGAGCTGTTATCAAGAACATAAATGCGGATGCAAAGAGTCGCTATCCTCATAACACTGAAAGCTCAGACAAAGATACAGTTAAAATCGAAGACAATATAGTGAAAGCTGTTTGAAGCTCTATAGTCACACCATACTTTGAAACTCTTCCTACATTAAACATCAATATAATTGAAGCCACAGAAACCCCAGGACAGCCAGGGGCTCAACTAGAAATAAGAGATCAGTTTTGCAAGCAATAAAAAGTATCATCTAGAAATGGCTTGTTTAATGGAAGTTCCAAATGCTTATAAAGTGATTTGCAATACGTAATACATGATATATTCTGTCCATTAAAACCGCGCGAAATAAGTCCAAACAAGCGAGGGTGGCATGTTGTTGATTTTTTTCAAATATAAGAGGAAAATATTTGAGCATTTCTACTGATTGAGCAACTAAAAAGTAATATCAATAGAGTTATATGCGTGACTGGTTGTTCGTTTTCGTAAAACATGACGTTGATATTTAAATATTGTGAGACAAACAACTTCCAAAATTTGTGAAATAAACGGGCGCCAATTAAAACGAACAAAAGATTAAAAGGTATCACAATTACGCCTGTTGCAAACTGTTAATCCGTAACATTATAGAATATTCGAATTTGATTTTCAGACGTAATATTCGAACATTCTGGTAATACTTAAAGTAAACACGGCCGAGGTTTTGTGTTTGGAAGTCATTTTGTTACTGTCAAATCTATTTCAATACATCCTAAATATGGTCATTTCTGAGCATTGGCACATTTTATATTAAGAATTCCTGTAATTGGTTGTAATGGTTGTAATTCTGTTGAGTCCTCTATGTGGTCTTCATAAAATGTCTGGGAAATAACACTGACACAACTTCCTGTATCAAGTAAAGCAGTAGTTTGATGATTATTTACCATAATGTCTGCTTCAGTTGTGTCTACAACTAAATTGGGATCTTTTGAATCAGTGCTCTTGTCTGATCCCCTAACATGCGCACTTATTCTTTTAAATCCTTTTTGTTTGAGATGGTTTCTTAGAACAATCTCTGGCCATGTGTCCTCTCTCATTGCACACATAGCATAGACCTCTAAATATGTTTGTTGCTGGTGGTCTTTGAGGTATGTACGTTCCACGTCCTCTTCCTCGGTTTCCTCTATTATTTCCTCTAAACCATCTTCTACCACTATATTGTCTTCCTCCATAATATCTGTCTTGTTGTTGTTGTTGAGTCTTTTCAGCGTCATTTTCTTTCTGAAGTTAATTCATTGTGTTGCTATGTTCCATGAAATATCTTTCAGTTCTTCCATTTCACCTTTTCCTTCATTTTCCTTAACCTGTTGAGTAGCATGGCATACTTCTGTTTTTGTATCTAACGATTTTATGTCGGCTTCTTATTTTCTTAGTTTGTTTTGAAGCGGTTATAGTCTAAAGTTGTTTCATTGTTATACTGAGCAATGTGTCTGAATTCCGTATTCAGTCCTTGATATAGGGCTTCATGAAGAAGACGGTCATCATTCTTTATAGCTGCAAGTTGTACTGCATGTGTATATAGTTCTTCTTACTTAGCAGCAATTGTATGCACACAGTCTGTACCCTGAGTACATGTATACAGTTTTCTAAGTATTGAGTGCCTACTTTCTATGTTTCCATAGGTTCTGTTGACTTTGTGTACGATTTCTTTTACTGTCACCCCTGTTCCTAATCTTCGTACTTTATCTGCTGCTGTACCTTTCACAGCTCTTCGAATACGAATAGAATTTGTTTATCCGTAAATTTCATGTCAGCTGTCAAAGACTCTATTTCAAATTTAAAAGTTTCCTAGGTAACTTCTCCTATATTTACTTCTCCATACAAAATTGAGAGTTTAGGAAAATGATGTTGTCCCGGAGTCTTTTATCTAACTGCCGGCTCTTTAAGCGTCAATGAAATATTTGGTATAATTGGTATTGATAGATCAGTGAGTGGTGTTAGTAATGCATTTTTCTTAATTTGTCTTTCTGTATGTGGTGTCGACAATGGACTTGTTGTCAATCTTCGTTTTTGGTATTGCAGACCGGGTGGTTTTTTTTTCTTAATTTTCTTATCCTTCCATATGCACATGTTTCTTTTCAATTCCTCCTAATAATTTCTTCAGATTCTCAGGTGTTTCCACATCTGGTTCAAAATGTAATGCTCTAAAAGCTACTAAGAGTTTCTTTTCCTTCAGAAAGATGCTCATTTCTTCCTTTATTTTCTCTTGCTTGTGGGTCCTCACTCTTCCAATGACTCCATTTTGATTTAAATTACCGTCAATTCCTTTTAATTTTTTACTTGTCTCACAAGTTCACAAGTTAAGCTCTTCTTAAATAGTACTATACCAAAGTTTGTCACTCATTCCAATATATAGTGTAAATTCATAACACTAAGCTATTTCAGTTCAATATACAGTGTTAGTTCACACTAAGCTATTTCAGCACTATTTCACCGCACTAAATTACTCAATTTCTATTTCAAGTCACTAAGTTATTTGAGCAATATTTCACAGCACTAAGGCAATCAATAAATCATATGAGTGCCATTCAATCACTTATGTATTTGAGCACTATTTCACAGTACTATTCAAAACATAAGCTTACTTTGGCACTATTTCAGCACACAAGTCTAACAAGAATAATTCACTTTAACTTTTTGCAATATAACACTGTTTCAAGAGTAAAGTCGTAATTTATTTACATTAATATAAGTGCCTATTTCATTATTTCAAGTATCTATAAAAACCTAAGTGTCTATTTTACTGTATCAAGTTTTCACTATTTCACATTTCACTATTAAAATGTATTTCACTTTTCAGTGTCTTTTTAAACTATTTCTCTTATCAGTGCATCGCTTTTACTTGGTGTACTTTCTATACCCCCGAAGGGAGGCATATAGTTTTTGAACTGTCCGTCCGTCAGTGCGTCCGTCCATCAGTCTGTCCGAAAACTTAAGCATTGGCAATAAATTCCTTATCAATCAGTGGATTTACTTCATCCTTGGACACAACAACCCTTTGGTCAAGACCTTCCTACTGACCTATATTTACTTGACCTTGACCCCTAAATGACCTTCACCTTGAAGATTCAGTTGTCCATAAACTTTATCATTGGCCATAACTTCTTTAATAGTAAGTGGATTTACTTCATACTTGTACACTACACCCCTTTTGACAAGACCTTTCAACTGACTTTTACTTATTTGACCTTGTCCTTCAATTTCGAATTGTCCAAAAACTAACATTTGGCCATAACTTACATATTAGTAAGTGGATATACTTCATACTTGAGCACGACGCCCCTTTGAACAAGACTTTCCCATTGACATATATATATTTGATCTTGACCCTTGAATGACCTTCACCCTAAAGATTCAATTGTCCAAAAACTTTAACACTGGCCATAACTTCCTTATTAGTAAGTGGATTTGCTTCATACTTTGATACAGCACCCCTTTGGACAAGACCGTCCCAATGACCTATATTTATTTACCTTGACACCTGAATATCAAATTGTCCAAAACTAACATTTGACCATAACTTCCATATTAGTAAGTGGATATACTTCAAATAATTAAACACAACACTCCTTTGGATAAGACCTTCCTATTGACCAATCTATTGACCCCTGAATGACTGGTCCTCAGCTCAAAGTTGAAAGCACCATTTTCGGGGGCATTGTCATCTTACAGTGAAATTTCTTGTTTTGTTTCACTGTCCAGTTTATCCAGTGTCTTAATATTACACTTTTAATATTTCACTGTCACTTATTTCACTGTCACTAGTTCACAGACACTTTAAGTAATTCTGTATTATAGAAAAATGACTTCACTCTTGCATTCGGTATAAAGTACACTTTCTAAAGTATTAACTTAAGTATCACTTTACTTAATACACTATTGGACTTATGCAAGTTAATATGTTACAATGTAAATGCAGTCACGTGTGTACTAGTAACGTATTTACTACATCTACAAGAGTAATTCAAGTCAATTATCCACTTCCTGATCAAATATAAAAGTAAATTTACTATTTTATTAGTGTGATATTAGTAAATATTGAATTCTCACTAAATTCACTACTGCCCTAATTCTGTAAGTTGTCCATGTATCAACTAAACTTAAGTTGTTGTTGAAAACAACTAAGTCAATCTTAATACACTTCAACTTAATAGCTTCCGTTTTGTTTACTTAACTAAAATTGTTGTTGTGAACAACTAAGTTCAGACTTTTTATCTACAGTACCGACTTGTTTGCAAGTTTAATACTTAAGTTGTTATTTTAAACAACTTAGTTTAATTTAAATCACCTTAATAGTATCAATTTGTTTCCAAATTCATAGTACTGTAGTTAATGTATTCTTACACTGAATAAAATACTTTATTTGCTTAATTACAAATGTAAATAAAATTGAAAATTTACCCAAAACTTCCAGAAAAGAAATTGAATTTTAATCAATTTCATTTCCTTCAGTCATTTAATTCTGTGAATTTTTATAATCAATGTTTATTAATGCTCAATATTGACAATACTAATTATTATCAATAACCCATACTTAGTTTAATAACTCAATACACTACTCTGTAATTAAATGCATACAGAACTACTTGACATATATTTGTCCAAGTGTTAAGGTTATAATGTCGATCAGTCAGTAAATGAAATAATTTACTACCTGTCATGGGATCATGTCATCAAACATGGTAAAATTAAACCAGCCAATCAAAATTGAAATAACCTATAAAACATTTGCATAAATGGGTCAAATGTCAAACCACAGGTGAATGAAAACAGATGATCTTTAAAACAACTCATATTATTTACAATCCACATACTGATCTTCCGAGCTCCATCAAGCAAATTTAAAGCCAAAAAATAAAATATTGGTTTAGACTGTCATAACTGAGTTCAACAATAAGTTATATGAACAAGGCCAGGCATACAGACTATTTTAATGTAGATATAGATTATTTCCTGTGTGAAAATGAATTCAAATTAGCAGCGTTGTCCTATCTGATTAATTGGAAATAAGATGCTTACTATTTAGTTTGTAGAATATTAAGTAAGTTCCTTCACCAGTTAAAGGGACATTAGTTTCATTTTTATGAGGTAAGTGCAAAGAAAATTCTGTCTTACTATCTTTACTATATAACTGTGATAAAAAGAAAAAAGAAAATATCAGAAACTGCAGACTACTATAATCTGGATATGTGCATTTTGAATTGATACAGTATCAAATAGTTCTATTTAAAAGAATAAAGTTTACTTAAATTACCAGTTGAAACTGCAATTAATAGATATTTTCTTTCAAAAACCTGTTTTTACTCACAAATCTGATCATTCTTGACTCCAGGTCACTAGAACAAAAAGTCACTATACTGTCAAATAGTATATAAAATTGTAATGTCTTTTAAGTTCTGTCTCTCTCACTGGCTATGATGAATCTTTCAATGAGTATCTTACTAATGATAGATCCTCCGAGTTGTGCTGTAATCAATGAGTATCTTACTAATGATGGATCCTCCGAGTGGTGCTGTAATCAGCAAATATCTCACTAATGATGGATCCTCCGAGTTGTGCTGTAATCAATGAATATCTTACTAATGATGGATCCTCCGAGTGGTGCTGTAATCAACAAATATCTCACTAATGATGGATCCTCCGAGTTGTGCTGTAATCAATGAGTATCTTACTAATGATGGATCCTCCGAGGGATGCTGTAATCAACAAATATCTCAATTATGATGGATCCTCCGAGTTGTGCTGTAATCAATGAGTATCTTACTAATGATGGATCCTCCGAGTGGTGCTGTAATCAACAAATATCTCACTAATGATGGATCCTCCGAGTTGTGCTGTAATCAACAAATATCTCACTGATGATGAATCCTGCCAAGGTATCCTAGAACGGGTGTCTGTATAGTTAAATAGCTACCGGTAAGCCTTCCAAATATATTTTTCTAACTCTTCGGATGAATTTTTCGCGAAGTCTTAATCTAATACAAACGACAAAAGTTGTAGTTAGCATAACTTATATATTCCAATGGTTTTAAATACTTTTGCAATAATTAAAACTTCACAGATTTTAGACTGTTTGTATGATATCACAATGCTCGTGAAATGTCAATCCTTTTTACTGCATATTTCCAGTGAAAACACGTTCAGTGAAAAGTGTAACTGCTCTGAGTGTCTGTGTTCAGTGAAAACCTGAACTTGTAAATATATCTTTCGTTACTTCTAGTCCTTTACAGAACGAAAATTGGCAATGCACTCGTGTATGCAGAATAAAGTTTCTCTTCTTATAATGTGCACATATTTAACTACGTTGGGCGTCATTTGGTACCATGAAGCCATCATATAACCAAGTGGTATTGCTCTGTTTTTTGCTATTACAAGAAAGACAATTCAGTCAACCTTGTTTGGTTATATTCTCTGGAATGTCAGTAATGTCCCTTTGATCTTGTTTTAATTTGTTTATTTAGCAGTGAGATTTCCCTTCAAAGTTAGGGTCAATGATGGTCATCAATTGTGTAGCCAGTGTGTTCAGCTATTTTTGCACAGTACAGATGTGTTTTACATTCTATCAATATTTAAGGAATATTGTGGTATTTTACGTTGGTATGTTTTATTTGTTGGTTCATCTGGTTCATATGTTAACTTAATCAGGCATTTCGTCTTATTAATACAAATGTGGATACAAAGTTATTTACGTAAATAAAGGTGTAATTCATTTGTGATAGAATTCAAGATGGCAGCACATTTACTAACCATGCAGTAATTCCTATAGATCACTGTTTCTATCTATAATGCACGGTTGCTTGTAATTTACAGTAACACAGTCAGTTACAGTAACACCAAAGTGTTATAGAAGGTAAGCTTTTGTACAACAGGTCTGGTCCACAATCGGTATGTTATATGTCATTGTGTTATCATTGTGTAACATGTATATTTTTAGGTAATAATATATTGTTTATTGTTTTATAATATAATTACAGAGTGGTCACTATATACAAATGCAGCATTATTTGTATATATTAAATGTTATATTTAATAAGTGAATGGTTCACATAGAAAAAACAGTTGATGTATTATAAGTTGGAGGATTTATGATATTGAATTGTATATATTTTAGCAAGTATTTCATGATATTGAGACAAGGCTAATATTTATTTTTTCACAGGCTTGTTGTATTACATAGTTACATTGTTTTACCTCAGTCGTCACATCTTATCAACTGTGAACCAGTCTGACAGTCCATGGATTTATATTATACTTAGAACACTGCTATATAAATTGTTTATAGTGTCCACTACATATTAAAAGGATGAACCCGAAACCTTCAGTTACTTTTTAATTCAATGTGGAAACAGTATTTTTTATATTTATTAACAATTGCCAAAAAATGAGTAAGGCCACATGGTAACAAAAACAACATCACAATGGTGCATTTAAAAATTAAGAAAATATGAAAATAATATTGCAGTGACATTAAAACGCAGTAATGCAGAGACACATTGACGGATGGAGAGACCATCACTTAACAATATCATTTAACATCACAACAACCGCAAGCCTTTGGGCAATTTTTGGATGCCATGTCTGTAACCTGACATATGGGGTGGAAAACATCTGTTATGACTTCACAACGATGATTATCTGGACAGGCCGGACCAACTGAAACTAAAAAGATATGAATATGCATTTATGCAGAAAATAAATTTCAATATACACACACAAATATTTCATTTATCATATCAGACTTTCACCGTAACACATTGAACAATTATTGCCACGTATTTCAAAAGCAAGATTTTCTCGAATGATAAGAAAAAAAGAAATAAAAAGAAAAAAGGAGAGTCATGGTTGCCCTTTTATCGCTCACCTGACAACAACATGTTTATACACACACCAAATATCTGAACTCCAGGCCTTTTGGTTTCTTACAGGAAGATTTTAAAGGTTTTACCTATGTCATTCCATATCATACTAAGTGACCTTTTGATATTTTAGCCTCGGTGACCTTGACGATAATGATCGAAAATCCAACCCAAGGGCAGATGTTAATGATACATTCATACCAAATATCTGAGATATAGGTCAGTATATGGAGACTCAGGAAAGTGGTTGAATGATTATCAAAGATGTGAAACCATGCAGATGTGGCAAAATAAGCCTATTCTTTCTCCCATACCTCTGGAACCATGATGCATTTAGATGGTTTAGGAAAAGAAAAGAGATCTATTGTGTATAAATGTTTTGTAAAAATTTAGTTGGAATTGAATCAGTTACACTACGACGTAATACAGAGAAATTTTCTATTAACCTCTGTGACTTTAACCTTGACACCATTAACCTCAAACCCGACCTGTGGTTGAGATCCATGCATGATACAGCATATCAAAAGTGAAGCTTCCATAACAAGAACCACCGCAAGCGGGGTTCACGCTCGACTTTCTCTATTTCCAAAGGCAAACACATCAGAGGAAGCACATTGTGGTGAAGGGATTTCAAATGAAACATCATTTGGAAATATAATTATACATAACAAAGTTATGGCTGATTTTAGCAACATTCAGAAATTTGATCTTTAAGGTCAAGTTCAAGTTCAGTTTAAACTTCTTTGGAGGTATTGTCTAACAGGTAGTTATGTCCAAGCATGAAGACACTACATCCATTAAAAACAAAGATATAGCCAAGTTAAGTAATGTCAAGGTCAGTTAAAGGCCAAGGTAATGCTTGAATGGTTTAACACGTTTCTTTTATTCTCAGTGTTGTTTTGTCCCTGTATAGATCAAATCCGTCCATAGATAACAAAAGTTTGGCTATTTTAGCAAAATGCAATACTTCGAACTTGACTGTAATGGTCATTTAAAGGTTAATGTCATACTTGAATAATTTAACGTGTAGGTTTTGTCATGAGCGTTGTTTTGTCCAAGTATTAATAAAAAAGAACTAAAAATGACGTTATGGCCGATATTAGCAAAATACAATAATTTGACCTTGATAATCAGGGTCATTTGAAGGTCATGTTCACAGTTAAATGACTCAATGTGTCAGTTTTGTCATAGGTGTTGTTTCGTCCCAGTATAAATCAAATCAAACCATAAATAACAACAATTGGGCTATCTGAAGCAAAATTCAATAACTTGACCTTAAATGTAAAGGTCATCTAAAGGTCAAAGTCATACTTATAATAAATTAAAAAGTCGGTTTTGTTGTTTTATCAACGTATAAATCAAATCCATAAATAAACAACAGTTATGACAATTTAAGCAAAAAACAATAATGGGACCTTGACTGTCAAGGTCATTCTCTGGTAAAAGGTCATACCTGAATTATTCAACATGTAAGTTTGTAAAAAGTGTTGTTTTGTTCAAGTATGAATCAAGTCTAAACATAAATCACACAGTTATGACCAATCTTAGCAAAATTCAATAATTCGATCTTGCTAGTCAAGGTCACTTTTTTAAGGTCAAGATCAAACTTGAATCAAAATGTCGGATTTGTCAAAAGTATTGTTTTGTCCAAGTATAAATCAAATCCATCAATTAATGACAAAGTTATGACAATTTTAGCAAAATTCAAACAATTGCCCTTGACGGTTAAGGTCATTTTTAGGTCATGGTCACACTTGATGTAAACAACATGTCGGTTTTTTCACAAGTGTTGTACTGCCCAAGTATGAATCAATTCCAACAATAAATGACAAAGTTATGGCAAATTGTAGCAAAATTCAATAATTTGACCTTGAAGGTCAAGGTCATTTTAACGTAAAGTTGATACATAAAAGAATCATAATGTCGAATTTGTCATTAGTGTTGTTTTGTAACAGCAAATCCATAAATAAATACAAAAGTTATGACAATCTGAGCAAAATTCAATAATTTGACCTTGACGGTCATGGTCATTTTAAGGTAAAGGTCACTTTTGAATGATATATCATGTCAGCTTTGTCATAAGTGTTGCTTTTTTTCAAAGTAATATTAACATCCAACAACAAATTACAAAATTATGGCCAGGTTTAGCAAATTCAATAATCTGATCTTGACTGTAAAGGTCATTGAAAGGTCAAGATCACACTTGAAATAATCATAATGTCAGATTTGTCATAAGTGTTGTTTAGTCCAAGTATGAATCAAATCTATAAATAAATGAGAAAGTTATGACAATTTAAGCAAAATTCAATATCCTGACCTTGACGGTCAAGGCCATTTTATGGTCATGATCATATCTGAGCTATTCAACATGTCGGAATTGCCACAAGTGTTGTTTTGCTCAAGTCTGATTCAAATCCAACCATAAATTACATAACTATGGCCAGTTTTAAGAAAATTCAATGAATTGACCTTGACTGTCAAGGTCATTTAAAGGTCAAGGTCAAACTTGAAATCTTCATAATGGCAGCTTTGTCATAAGTGTTGTTTAGTTCAAGTAAGAATTGAATCTATAAATGAATGAGAAAGTTATGACAATTTAAGCAAAATTCAATCATCTGATCTTGGCGGTCAAGGTCATTTTAAGGTCATGGTCAAATCTGAGTTATTCAACATGTCGGTTTTGTCATAAGTGTTGTTTTATCCAAGTCTGATTCAAGTCCAACCATACATACTAAAGTTAGGGTCAATTTTAGCAAAAATCAATAATTTGACCTTGAAGGTGAAGGTCATTTATGAGTGAAGGTCAAGTTTGGTCTGGTTCTCTTGAAGGTCTTGTCCAAAGGCTTGCTGTGTCCAGGTATGAAGACAATCTACCTATTAATAATTAGGTTATGGCAAATTTTAGCAAAATTCAATAATTTGACCTTGAAGGTGAAGGTCATTTCTGAGTCAAGGTCAAGTTTAGTCTGGTCTGCTTGAAGGTCTTGTCCAAAGGGTTGTTGTTTCCAAGAATGACGAGAATCCATTTACTAATAATAAAGTTATGGCCAATTTTAGCAAAATTGAATATTTTGACCTTGAATATGAAGGTCATTTAAGAGTCAAGGTCAAGTTTAGTCTGGACTGCTTGAAGGTCTTGTCCAAAGGGTTGTTGTGTCCAAGTATGAAGATAATCCATCAAGGAATTAAAAATTATGATCAATGTTAAAGTTTTCGGACGGGAACGGCAACGGCAATGGCAACGGCAACGGCAACGACACCATGACTATAGCAATAACTCGATTTTTGTTTTCAAAAAAGTCGAGTTAAAAAAAAATGTAACCAAATCTATTTTAAGCCTTAATGGCATTGGCCTTGACACCAATGGATGATAAAGATTCACGGAATGTGCCAATAAACGAAATGTCTAAAGTATTGGTCAATAGACAAACTTAAGGCATTATGACAGAAAGAAGCTTTGTTGACCTTGATCCATTTACCTCAATCCCCATTTAGGTTAGAGATCTATGCGAGGAACCTACATACCAAATATATCTAAGTAATTGGTCAATAAATGAAGGCTCTATGAGGTTAAATAGAAAAAAAAAACTTTTTTTTTTTGTCTGGATGCCCTTGAAGCAAGAGATCCTGAACCTCATCCAAAGGTAGAAGTCCTTGCAAGTTATCTACAAACCAAATACATAAAATATCGGCCAATAACTGGAGACTATACGTGGTTAAGTACAAAAAAAACTATTTAAAACTTCGATAGCCTTGACGTTGATCTCAGTGATTGAAGAGGTTAATGCAAGGAGCCTATATTCCAAAAATCTTTGATAATGATAAATAAATAAAAAGTCTATTTTTAGTCTTGCTAAAGCCAATTTTAACCCCCAGGTCCAAACTTGCTTTACCATGGTCATCTACTATGCAATGATACTCATTAAATATTTTAACACTAGGCCTAGTGGTTATTGACATGATTTTTTAAAAAAGTTTTTTATTCTTCTGCAAATCTTAAAAAAACAAGTGACTCAAAAGTATAATTTGAAGAATCTTGGTAAATGCCTTCTAGATAAAGCTTCATGCAAATATCTTAGCCCTGAGCCTTCATAAAAAAATATGTTCAAAGTTTTCCCTATATTAGCCTTTATTTAATCAAGTGTCCGCTGAGTGGAGTCATTTATGACCCCATGGGTATGACTTGAACAAATCTATTTAGATGACTCTTGGTGAACCTGTATGCCAAATATAAAAAAGAACAAGATATAAAAGTTTTAGACAAGAAGATATTTGACGTTTTTCCTATATAAGCCTATGTAAAGTCATGTCGGCCCTGGGGCGGGGTCAACTTTGACCCTGGGGCCACGATTTGAATGTACTTGGCAGATGTGCACTAGATAATGTTACATACCAAATATCCTAGCCCTATGCCTTGTGGTTTCAGAGAAGAAGAAATTTGAAATTTTTTCGTATATAGACTATGTGAAATAATGTGTCCCCTAGGGTGGGAACTTTGAGTCTGGGGCCATGATTTGAATAATCTTTTTAGAATTCACTAGGCAATGTTTCATACAAAATATCTTAGCCATAGGTCTTGTGGTTTAAGACAAGAAGATTGTTCATTGTATAAGCCTATGATAAATCCTGTGGCTCCTGTGGGGGAAGTAAATTTAGACCTGGGGCATGATTTCAACAAACTTGATAGAGGTCCAATAGACAATGCTACATACAAAAAATCTTAACCCTAGGCCTTCTGGTTTCTGCGAAGAAGATATTAAATGTTTTCCCTATAAAAGCCTATATACGAAAGACTTTAGAAATATTCTTGTCAGAAACCACAAAACCTAGAGTTAAGATGTGATATGTAAAGCATTGTCCAATGGACTTTTACCAGGTTTGTTAAAATCATGCCCCAGGGTCTAAACTGAACCCGCCCCACGGGCCACATGACTTATCATAAATTTATAAATGGAAAACTTCAAAAATCTTCTTGTCTGAAACCACAAAGCCTAGGGTTTAGGTATTTGGTATGTAGCATCGTCTAGTAGACCTTTACTAAGATTGTACAAATCAAGGCCTCAAGGTCGCACATTAACCCCACCCTAAGGGTCACATTATTTCATTTAGGTTTATATATGAAATCAAGTGATCCCCGGGGCGGGGCTAATATTGACCCTGAGGTCATGATATGAATAAACTTTATAGAGGTCATTTAGACGATGCTGCATACTAAATATCTAAGCCCTAGGCTTTATGGTTTCAAACAAGACGATTTTTGAAGTTTTCCATTTATAATTTTTTGTAAAATCATGTGGCCCGTTGGGCGGTCATTCAGACGATGCTGCATACTAAATATCTAGGCATTGTTTCTGACAAGAAGATCTTTAAATTTGATTTCTATTGGTTGCCATGGCAGCAATAGTTCTGCATAGAAAGGATTTATTTGAAAAAATCTTAATGAGAACCAACTGGAAATGTTTCATCAAAATCAGCCCATTAGTTTTTCAGAAGATTTGAACGGTCGCCAGACAGACAGACAGACAGGCGGACGGTGAGGAATCACAATTGTTCACCCTGAGCACTAGCTTATGTAAAATTAAAACCGACTCATACAGCTGGTAGAAATCCTAAATTGCATAAGTTCCAAATACCAGTGCATGATTATACAATACTGAACTTTTTGCTAGATTTCATTTATTGTTCAAAATTTAAATATTTAAACTAATTATACAATATTTCGACATTTTGTTATATCTCATTTATTGTTCAAAGTACTTCAGGTACATATTTTTTTTTTCTAGTTAGAACGTCCATCCTGACCATTCGCTCAAGATGCTATTCTATTTTCCTGAAATCCGTTCAATGAGATTTTCGCATACTCCGTGTCCGTAACTGCTATCAAGATAAAAATGTTACATAAAAAACATTCCTTAGAAATAAAAGTATTAGAATATGTATCATTGTGAGATATATACAGTCTTTTGTAATTATTGCAGATAATAAAAATGTCCCGTTGTCGTGTTAGTAACAAAACGTCTCACGTGACAATAGTCATTTACCGTACTTAAAAGCCATTTTAGGACCAATTAAAGGACAAGTACTGCATACGTATGAATTATACGTGTCTTCGAGAAAAACATAAATTAACTTCAAAATGATTAAAAATCTAGCTGGCGTAGTTCTAACTTTGCTGATGATTCAAATACCTGTTCAGTTATTACTGATGATTTCCTAGATGGGTTTATAGATGGATGTAAACAGGGACAGGAGAATAATGAAAATAACGTCTTATTATTTCTATAATACTGTAAACCATTAAATAACATTTCATGACCCTATCATATGTACTTGTAAAGTTATAACATAATCTAGATTTTTTGGTGGACATAAATAAACGTCTATACAAAATTGCGCATTTCATACACAACTGTTTGAAAATATTCGTGTTATTTTATGATGTGAAATAATTCCGGGAGGTAGTTAAAAAATTGATATTGATGTGTCTGATGTTCGGTACCCTTTAAGACTGTTAGTGCATTTTCTAGTGTTTTATGATTGAAAAATCATATCATAATCAAAGTTAAAGCAAATCTCTAATTTGAAAGAATATCAAACTTACAATAGTCTTTGCATTGCCCGGAAGTTTGTAGACGTATTTTGTCTGCAAAATATAAAGAAAACATAAATATATCTTGCACACAGCATGTGTCATCATTTTTAACTTTGACAATTTAGTTTATTTCAACCGTCGAAATAAAAATGTTAGATTGCAATACTACCGTTTATAAGGAATAGTGTTTAGTAGTACGATTTTATAAAATAAAATCTGATTGTATTGAAAACGTTTTTTTTATGCGTAGCAAAAAACTATTAACTGTTTAAAGTTGAAATTATATACATTTGTATATTGTATACTGCTTTAAAATCGATCCATAAACTGAACGTGTTGGTAACACTAATAAATGCTGCAATGCGAATAGACAAAATCATTTCATTCACTAAACATGACACCTGAATAAGGCTTACCTGGACAAATATTTTGATCACATGGCTTGGTCATCTTGGACACAGTACCACAGTACTCGGCTGTCCCTGTAGAACATATTCTAGTCCTTGTCATATTACATGTACCACGGTCACCCATCCTGCATGTCCAGTTTCCCCATTCCGACCATGTTGCTGTATATTCATCGAGTAATAGATTAGATTTAAAAACAAAAACTGGTTTACATTAATTACTTCTTCTGCTTCTGTTGCCTCTGCTACTGCTGTATATACTTCTACCACTACTTCTAAATAAGTGTCAATATTTACAATGACCTTATGCTCTCTTTTTGTCTGAACTGTATTTGTTGTTTTTTTTTTAAATTTTGTAGTAAATGTCTAAATGTCTTAATTTTCAAGTGGCTGTGATAAGTATGTATTTCAAACAATATTCGTTTTACTGCAGGTTCACATCTTGCTGATTTGCTTTTCTTTAAACATGTTAAAATATGCAGCTTTTACTTGTGACATAATAGAACAGAACAGAACGTATACAAGGGTATATACGAGGCAATACACAAATAAGCAGTACGTGACCTTACTGGCTATACAATATACAAGTAACAGAAAAATCGAGAACCTACGATTAACAGACAAGCAGCTGCGGCGTTCGGGGTGCTGACACAGTCCATAAACATTAAAATTGAGTTACGAAAACAAGCTTTAGCTGAAGCTTAATTTGGAAACTGAATCAATATATTAAAAACTAGTGTGTGCGAATGCATTTTAGTGAAATAAAATTACTGTTATGATTTTAAGAAGATAATCTTTATACTATGTGTAATATTATAGTTTGCTTCATAATTTATTTTCTCCTTTCATAAAATTGTTAAAAGACTTCTTCTACTGCTATTTTTACAAAATAAGAACTTCTGCAAACAAATTTTTCAATTACAATATCAACAACTACTACTCATTTTATTTATTTCTATTATTAACTACTTTATTATTATTATTAATATTATGCCATTAGAAAGATCAGTAACAGTTACACTTATTTGACAAAGGAAACTTCATACTTTTCGAGAACTGGCAACTCATCTTTTAGAATTGAAGATACTCCATTTAGCTATGCCTTCGCTCATCAAATATCAAACATGTTATTAGTGCAACTTTTATCCACAACAACAGAAACACATTCAAATTATAAAGGCTTTTTTATTTCACGTTGAATTTCAAGTTTAATACCTTTGATAGTTCTTACGTTTTCTTGTTGTAGACAAGTATTTATAGAATTAAAGAAAGAGTGATATTTAAAAAAATGGACCAGCCAGCTATATTTTCACAATCTATATATATGTATATAAAGTTTGTTTAGTATTCTAAGTTTCAAGTCAGTCATTTTCTTAGTTTTTAAGTTATGCTTTGGACAAAAGTCATTATAAAAGTGTGACGTTGCCATTTGAAGCAGAGACGTGGGTGTTGTATGCGACAGGTCGTCTTGAATTGCTGAACACTTGGCAAGTTATTTCACAATTATTTGACGCATAAGAGGATAACAGTTCAGACTCAAATGTTTGCATATATACAAAATTATTATAAATTTTAACCTTGACATTTGAGGCAGGGGTTTTAGCGTTGCACACAATACGTCATCTTGATATGCTGAACACTTGTGTCTCGCTTTTTTTAATCATTCAATGCCTTAGAGAATAGCAGTCCAGATATTTATGTGTGCATATATACAGGTCTTGGATATCTTTAAACTCTAAGTTTTATCTTGACATTTTAAGTAGGGAAGTGGGTATTGCACGCGACATTTTGTCTTGATGTGTTAACAACAATTGCAAGTTATGTTAGAATGTTTCAATGCAAAAGAGCATCACAGCCCGGATATACATAATTCGACTACCATTAAGATCTAAGTGTGAACCTGTTTTTGAGGTTGGGTCGTTGGTGTTGAACACGTGTGCCATATTGTATGAAAATCATTCCGTTCATGACAAATTTACAGCCCGATAACAACTGAAGGACGGACACACGGACGGACATACAGAAACATTTAAGGATTGTAAGCAATGTGTGTTACTTCTCTTGCAGTCTTTGTAAGAATACACAAAACAAACACCTGTTGAAATTCGCAATGTTGTTAATACAGATGTTTGTGATGTTGCTGAAATGGCTGTAGGCGCTGTGGAAAGCGAAGATGTTGACGTTATGTCTGAAGTCGTCTGCTTCGTCATCGCTGACGCTTTTGTAAAATATGTCGTACGGTGCAGATTGGGAGTCGTACTTGCTAAAGATATAATAATAAAAATAATTTTATCCCAATAAGTTTTTCACTGACTTTGAAATTTGGGTCAATTATTTTGAGCTCCGATAGCAGATGTATAAAACACAATGGTTGACTGAAAATCAGACAATGCTGGTCATTACAACAAATGATAAAAGCATGCCAAGAAGGTTCAATTAAAGGTTCAGTACTTTATTTTCTTCAGTTGCTTCGTCGTACACATGCATTGCAAAGAGGGTAATACCATAAAATGGAAAGAAATATTAATGTACTAAATGCTGTAAATATTTAGTAAAAACAAATATTCACGTAATGTCTGAAAGGCACTGCTACAGCCAATAAAAGTCAATGATACAGCCACAACAAAACAATAAAAGGACAACAAATTGTTGAGAACCCACTGTGTTTGCCAGAACTAAGTCTTCTTGACGATTTATACTTCCAATGCTATAGGAAATGTTCACATGACAATACATTGCCACATGAAGTGCCTTTGATTCCGTATTTGCTATTTTTGTTCTCTCCTTGTCTTTATTTATGTCACGGATAATAAAACTAATGCGTGTTTCTTTGCTAAAAGACTGGTTTTAACAGTGACTCAGAGATTTGTTTATCCATTTGCCAACTGATGTATGCGGAGAACAGTGACAGAATTTAAACGAATCTCTCGGAATTAACTAGGCTTTTAAAGAACACATATATAAAATTGCTTTTAAAAACGAAAACATATTAAGTTATACCTCTTTACGATGTGAATATGTGAAACTGACTAGAATAAACAACTATGATAAGTAAGACATTTACGATTGCATGTATCTTCGCATGGTTTCATATTCCATGGACTTCCCCCAATCATTTGACAGTCAATATCATGACCAGACGAACAACTTCGGTGCTTATACCGCACACACAGTTTTCCTCCGGTATTGCAATTCCATTCTCCCCAAGTGTTCCACGTGACAAATCCTGAAGTAAGTAACAATCTTAAGACATTTTAAAGTTAAGAAAAATGGGTTTATAATTGAAATCGGATCCTCTAAAGAGTTCTTTTGTTGATCACTAGAAATGTTGTTATTTAAAAAATAAATAAATAACTAAGGCATATCAAAGATTTTGTGTGATTTTCAAAGCCATGAATTTCCTTATATCAGAAAAGGATATATTTTGTTTCAATTAACATTCATTTTTGTAACAACTTTGAAATACATATGACTTCCGCAAAGTAAACAAAATAAGGGTAAAATATGGACAAATTTGGTAGCGGTTTCAGTTTCTTTAGAGCTATTAGTCTTTAATTTGGTTTTAAGCAATGTTTCAAAAATAAAATATGTTATGTTAGTCAGTACGAACATATGAATCTTTGGGATGGGATGCAAATGACTCACAGGAAGAGTTTTATAATCTTAGGACTTTTTATTGTAGAAGTCTAGAACAGTTTCACTTCACACGGCTACAAGTCATATTCCTAAACTCAGCTCCAAGTAATATTGCAAGACACGACTAAAAATAATATTCTACGATAAAGGCTACAAGTCACATTCCTAGACACGACTACAAGTCACATTCCTAGACACGACTACAAGTCATATTCCTAGACTCAGCTACAAGTATTATTCCAAGACAAAGCTACAAGTCATATTTCAAAACAACAATTAGTCATCAATTCAAGACACCACTACAAGTGATATTTTAAGACATGACTACAAGTCATATTCAAAGTCACCGCTGTAATTCATACTTCATGGCACAGCTTTAAATCAAGACACCGCCACAAATCAAATTTAATGACACCGTTGTAAATCATATTTCAAAACACTGCTGCAAGTCAAATTCCAAGACACCTCTACAAATCATATTCCAAGACACGACAAGACTACAAATTAAATTTCAAAAAGTTCAATAAAAGAATTCTTACGACATTTTTTTACAACGATGTATGCCAAACAATTAATCTCAACGTCAGATCAATGAAAACTTTAGAAGCAAGTTTGAACATCAAGATAATATGGTTATGGCATTTACACGTCAAATTAAATAGGATTCTCAAAATTAATTATCTTACCTTAAAAAACCGTAAGAGGTTTTATAAAAAAAATACCAGCAATTTTAGCTGACATTTTCGGTAAAAATGATCGAAACAGCACGAGCATTGCAGATTCATGTGTTTGTAGGATGCATTATGAGTAGGAACTTTAAGACATATCTATTTACCAACACTGTTCACATATTATTTCTTAAGCATCTTTCAGTTAAAACATAAACAACTGCATTATATGAGCAGTATTGTGTCCGATTTAAGATACCGAAGACTTTTACCTACACACGTTTTAAGAGATCAATAATTATGATCGCACAAACATTTCAGGAAAGAGTTGCAGGTATAATCAACACGTTGTAAGACTCGTTCCTGGGTAACTCAATAATAATACAACAAACGGAAAACGAATCGGTCAGAAATGAAACAAAAATATGCTTTTTGGCCATAGATTTGATGGGTTGTATTGTTTGAAATCAACAGAACATAAAAACCATAATGATTAGATACTGTTATAAGTAAACGCCGTCTATTTATTGTATTTTCATATTTAAGCGTTGCTTTGTGTCAATAAGGTTTATCCAGGCATCTCTATCCAGGCGGATTTTCATGTTCATATAAATTCATATCTATATCGATTTCCATGTAAAACAGATTTTCTCTACCTTGCTGCAACAATTTTGAATTCATATACTCTTTAAAAATAAATTTCAACTAAAAACAGGTAAACAACTATATTTATACACGTACATCTACGTATATCTATATAAACTGGCAACTTTTCTGGACAAAGTGATTGAAAAAAAATCATCTTAAATAATTCAAACTTTGAACAGAAACAAAACTTGCTCATATCAGTCGTTTCTTGATATTTTTGATTTGTTTTAAAATTCAACGAATTTCTTAATAAAATGAAAGCAGTAGCTTACGTACGGTCGCACCTGTCCACCTTACAGGTATCAAGTTCGTAACTATCTCCTGCACATCCATTTATATGTGGGCACATTCTTCGCCTGACCATCAAACAACCTAAGTTGTCATGACATTCCCATGCACTCCATTCCAACCAATTAGATTTATCTGGTAATACATAAACACAAACGGTTGAAGTATTCAGCAAGGTATGTTGTATAAATTAATAATACGACTTCTTTAATTTTCACTTGGAGTTGATCTCTCTCTCTCTCTCTCTCTCTCTCTCTCTCTCTCTCTCTCTTTCTCTCTCTCTCTCTCTCTCTCTCTCTCTCTCTCTCTCTGTATAAGTATGTCCGCTTATATTATATAAAACTGTGATCTTTCTGTTGTGTAAGTATGCATTCCAATTATACACGAAAGAATTGAATTTATAACTTTTAAATCGTGTGCTCTTTAACAGTTTCTTTAATGCCCAGAGGACAAGACGTTTTAGATACAAGACAGCCTGTTCTCTCGGACAAAAAAAACTTCGTTGAAAACCTGTTCTACAGGGACACGTGGACATGTCAACCCAATATTTAATGTCAGCGTTGGTCTCATTACTGTCACATGTCTTCAAGGATGGAACAGAGCAAGAACGTATCCTCGAAATGAAGCAACCATTGTTCGTGATTGTACACCCCGATGGAGCCCATTCACCCCACTGTACTATATCTGTAAAACGTTGAATTTAATATGTCATGTTTAAAAGCTTTTGTTTCAATAAATATTTGAATATGATTATTAATACACTCGAAATTGAAGTGTTTCGGTTTCTATAAAAAAAAGCAAATTGCAGTAAAACTGTGTAGATTTTATTTTAATTTAGGGTCTTATGAACATGAAATGTCGTAACAGAAAGATCAAATGCATTTTAGAAGACACAACTCAAAGAGGGATTCGAACTCCCGTCTTAGCGCATCGAAGGCAAACACTTTAACCACTTAGCCGAAGAATCACTTTCCTGGTACAGCTGTCAGAGGTTGTATTTATACAAGTATAGGAAGGTTTGCACTAGACAGTAACGAAGGTACCGTTTAGACAGATAAGGCTGAAACACATACAAATAAGCATGCTCAAATGCACGCACAAACACAAAGGCAAACATTTTAGAAACTTTCGTATAACGTTTACCAATGTATTGCATACTGATACTAAATGTACAACAATAATGATAAAGTTTAAATCTTGATGAAAAGCGTTTAGTAAAGAAACATAAAAACTCGTCCTAAGTGCTTGACGTCATATTCATTAACAACAAATTCTTCCTAGACATTCCCACGACTTAATATCTCGTTCCCACAAATTAATTATCTCGTTACCACGACATGTTATCTCGTCACCACGACTTATTATCTCGTTACCATGACTTAATATCTCGTTATAACGACTTAATTATCTCGTTCCCACGACTTTATATCTCGTTCCCACGACAAATTATCACGTTCCCAGGACTTATTATATCGTTACCACGACATAAATAAAAACTACACATGCCACATTCATACCACCGTACAAAGGAAAGGAGAGAAGTTTTAATTTCTTCAACAGTGTGTTCGCAGTTCAAAGTATTGTAAAAATAATTGCATACAAACATTTCTACAATAAAAATGGCGAAAAGACAAAATCAGTTAGCTAAAAAGCAATTACCCCACTCAGCTAACCTAATTAGATTAATGTCTGTGACCAACTTTCGAAATGGCACTTACCACAGATAATGTGTAAAATATCATTGCTCATGTTGTGCGTTACAATTATTGAGAGTTGAACTTTGGCACGTACCGTTAAATGGCTATACAGCATATTCTAAAACATGAACGTGTCTTTTGTGCTTTGAAAAGTTAAAACGGACTTGTAAAACAAGTATTATTAATGCAAAATCAATGCAGGTCACCTAAATACAAAATTAAGCTAACCGACCGATGAAATCCTGGCTACAAACGTACTAATTTGGAATATACTTAGACAAGTTAATATCGTCTTGGACTGTTTATCTTAGTCTAACAGCATATTTAACAAGAATGCACATCTTACTAGAAACAGCGGGTTGAGTATTAACACATAGGTATAGTATAGAATGGTTTATTTTATATGTAGGACTGCTTTCTAAAATTGATTTCCTTTAAAATTAAGAGAGATCTGATTTTTTACAGGTTCTTTACTGACATACCTCAATCAAACAACACATTAATGTACCTTTACAAAATTTAAATTCGGAAATGTTGGAGTGGTCTTTTGAGCAATTTCTTCGCCTTAGCAATACACATACAGGATCCATTCGAACAACACTCCACTCGCCACATTCCTGAGACGAGTCTGCTGTACAAATTTCTAAAAAACAGTAAATAATATAAATGGCATAGAACAGTTGTATTTTAACATAAACATGTCAAACATAATATGCGTCTTCCATTGCATATATATTTGTCGGAACTTTCATTTCTTCATTGAGAGGAAAACAAAGGGAAAAAATAGATATAACCAGCATCTAAAGAGCATTTGACTTTGACAAAACTAGTCACAAAATGTAAATGTTGAATCCTGTTTACACCAAAGTCTTTTTTCGTTAGATTGCATGATGAATAGACACATAAAGTTATGTTTTTTCCGTATTAACTTCGATTAAATTGTAGGGAAAACATGTTTTAAGCTTAGTCATGTGAGTCAGTCGCTTAAACACTGTTCCAGCATTATCAAGCTCTGAAGAAATGATTTCAAGTTTTCTTATGTCATATGAAATAAACATAATTAGACTAAATTGGTTTTCTCAATTGCTTGGTTAAGACGGTTGAATGCACTTTACCCGAGCTGGAGTTAGCTGCATTCTGTGTTGAGTAAAATATTACAGGTAAAACAGTAATGGTTTTGTTTTCATATAAAAACAAAACATCACGAAAAGGTCCTTACCCGATGACGGCTGGAGTAGAAAAGCAGAAACACCCCCTGAAACACAGTGAAAAACAAATATATTAATGCCTGACATAAGAATTTGTCGGTTTGTTACTAGGCTGTGTAAAACTGTGCAATTACTAAGTTTTAGGAGAAAAAAATCTAAAATCAAAGACCGACAGCAACAAACTAATTGAAATAAATTAAATCAAATTCTGTTAGTTATTCTCGACTTAAGATTTAAGAACAAAATTTCAACAACATAAGTAAAACAGTGAAAATGCCAGCAACAAAGCGATTAAAGAAAATAATCAACGAAACATATGTTTATAAAAAACAAATAACCTCCAAAATATATAGAGTTTGACTTTGATCTCATTTTTCTGAACAAGAAAATCATGCTGTTTCTATACTTATGACTTCTGTCTTTACAAGACGAAAATGATATTCTCAGGTCTGATGTTTGTTTACAGTGTATGAGCATCATTATATCTTTTTTTTGTTAGCAAATCAAGACCTTTACATAAAGCACATTTCAACTGCATCACAAATCTTCTTGTAACAGTAAAACAACAAAATAAAACAAAACGAAAAAGTGCAAATCATAACAATTAAAAACAACAACAAGAAAAACAAAATTCAATGACGACGATCGAGAAAAATCGTCAATCCTTTTATTTGAAAACAATGTTTTCAATTTAAAATTCAAATGTAGGCATCATTCGGTAAAATGGCTTTATTTGTATTATCGGCTATATGAAAACAAAAGAGTGAATGAGAATTGATGGCTGTTTATCATATCATTTGAAGCATATGATTGTATGAGGCTGTTACAGATTTGTTTTCTGACTGGGAAACACTTTAAATGATTGGTCGATACAACGGGGTACAGTTTTGTTACAGATGGTTTGCTAATTCATCAGATGACGTTGTATTAAGCAGCAGGTAGGCTAACATTATCAGTGACGTTGCTCTAAATGAGGTAGATGACTTTCTTGTGGATGGTTTACCGACAGCGTAAGCGAAGACCTTATGCAAGATAAACTCCTGACAGACCGGGCGATGACTGGCAGACAGGTGAGCAAGTGTTTATCTGTTCGATTAAGTGGTCATATGTATGTGTCAGATTTTTTTCCGCCGACATGCTTTGCTGTTTAAACGTTAAAATCTCAACGAGAAACTTTAGAGACATGGGTGCAAATGGGGAATAACTAATGGGTTTAAAATTGTCATCAGTAGAATAGAGTCGTTTGAGGTCATCATCTATAACACTTAGAATGGCAGACAGCGGGCACAAATATTTCAAACATCCATTATCTTTTTGAATAGTCACTAGTCTAAGTTTTTGTTCATCGTTTTGAAATAGAAATAATTTATTAGAAAAATAAATCGACAAATACATAGTGTTTCAGCCAGTAATTATGGTTACATTGAAATTTCGTGTATAAGTGAATACAATAATTTAAACATGATACTTAAGTAAATTTACTCAGAGCTGCATGAAACACCTTGTACATAAGAAAATTTAACCAAAGCTACATAAAATTCCGGTGCTTAAGCGGGTCTATTCATGCCATCAAATGACTATTTTTTATCATGCATTCGTATTTATAAGTGTCTTTTTGGTAATATTTCACATGAAACCTAGTATTTTGTAAATGTCTTTACTTTATCAATATCTGAACATCTGTGCTAATTGTAAGCGTTGCCGGTGGCAGGTGTTTGAGAGTTTTAGAAGTTTTTAAAGAAAGTCTTCGTAAAGGAACGTAGAAACTCATTAAGTCTCATTTATTTCTGCCATCATGTTCTTGCTGATTTGACTCAAAGTGCTCTGGTCTCAGTAAGGTCATTGAATACAAACGCTTTTCTCTCTACAATGCCATTTGTTTTTAATATGTTTTATATGTTTGTGTGCTTTTGCATGCACCATTGTCGAGTTGTTGGGGAGTAAAGGCGGGGGCGGATGGGGGGGGGGGAGTTAGATCATCTGGTCTGTGGGGCAACTGTGAGTTTGGTGCACCCTAAAACCTTATTTAAACGCCCAGTGGCAGTTTTTGTTGTTGTTGACCGTTTTAAGGCGGTAGAGCCTTGGGTTCTCATGTTCATAAATTGTTTGTGGTATCCTTTATTTAAATTGATCTCTAAATGAATTTATGCTATTTTTCTGTACTTTCAGACTCTGTAAGGGAGGCTGTGTTTTTAGTGCTTTTTTCCGATATGCTTTTATCGCTTTTATGAAAAAAATCATTTTGTAAAGGAACTCATCGCTGGAAATCAAATGCTTATGTTAAGCTGTCTTATGTACAAATAATCTTACATTGAACACTTTAATATTTAAATCGACATTGATTCTTAAAACATGACATGACCAGTGATAACAAAAAATCCATGCTAATCGTTATGAAAATGTGTTTATGAGTTACTTTTTTGAATGTTGCTAATGTCGCATTTGGACCACCATCAATGTATGCACTGGGCCTCGCTTTCCAAAAATGCTCTTCAGTGTCGGTTTTGGTCTATTCGCCTAATTGATACCGGTGGTGTTTGTTTGTTCTGAGGTTATCAAAGTTTCATTTTCAGTTGCAAGAATGCAATACACATGATTATTCATATATATTTTTTTTAATTTCATGACATAGTGTTCATTTAAAGATAAACACAGAACACTTTCAACTGATAGTAATCAAGTAACTAAGATGAAATTGTTGATTGATTGATGAATTAATTAATTATTTCAATAAAAAAAAATTAGTGATTGAATCAATTCTTTATGTATTTAGACGAACGATTGAAAGAATAATGAATAATCGAAAAAAAATGCAGGAATGAGGTAAGGGAGGAAGGAACGAAAAAAAACGAACTAATAAATGAACGAACAAATAAACGAACGAAAGAACGAATGGATGAATGCCTGAATGAATGAATGAATGAATAATACATATTTATTAACATTTAGGTGTTGACATGCCTTTACCATAATATATCTATGTAGAACTTCCAAATATTTTGAGTGAATGTATTTTGAAACTACTTTATTCAAAAAATTTAAAAATGCAACCTGTCGATATGCATTGACATTTCAATTACAGATAGTGACATATTAACAACAGTTAAAACAAGGCAAACACTCTCTTATCATATCAGTGAAATAAGGCACAGGATGAATCATTCTTTTTTTCCAAAACGTGCCTGCTTAACATTAAATGTTGAAAGCCATTATGTCACTAAACTATTGCCAGGAGAGCTTTGACAATAATTCATGCATTACTATTTGTAAAAAACATTTTCACGTGCAAATATAATATGTATTTAAAGATATACTATGCCCATCTTTGCATAAAATAATTCAATTGCAGAAATTAATTGAAATCAAGGAAATTCTTACTGAATATGTCTAATTAGGCTACTAGAATACACACTATTAATGGGAAGCAGCATCCTCTATTACAGGCCATGTAATGTTGTTGTTTTCTAGAAACAAACTGCCAGTTTTTAGTGGCATTATGTATTTATATTGTGCCGATAGTGTGTAGGGTTTTAAACGTTACTTATCTAATCTATGTGTACTCAAACATGTTTATTTTCCATTTACATGTAAAAAAGTGTAGGTTATTTTCATCTGAAACTTGAGCATAATATGTATTTACTAGGTAAAATAATTTGCATTGTATCACAAATATTCTTCTTACATCAGCCTAGTGTCTCGTGACCATAGCTTATTTTCATTTAGTTGATGCATCATCAAGTTAATGAAATCTATTGTGTTTCTTGCATTGTATAGATATGAAGTTATATATCTGTTTTCATAATCGGACAGTATAATAGTTTATGTATTGTGTTAAAGGGGCTGTGCTCCAGATGACAAAAAAAGAAAGTTTTCTTGTATTATAAATTTCTTGTAATATTTATGACTAATGCTTAAAAAATAACTTACTGACAAAAAATAAGTCAAATAATTATATTATAAATTGATTTTTTTCCCTTTCAAAGTGCTATACCGTAACGCGACGGTATACCTATATCGTATAAGATTTAAAGTAAATATCTGTAATATCACATGTGGTGACAGTAAAAGCGTTGGAAATATTTTTTAACATGAGGGTCCAGAGTTCAAATCAGGCTGGAGCGAAAATATTTTTTTTATTCTATTTTGACTTTTATAATCAGTTTTGAAGTAAAATATTATGTTGTTATAATTTCACGGCATCTAAATATATAATTTATGAAATTTTTTTTATGTCAAATCTGGATTACAGCCTCTTTAACAACGATATAATTATAAGAAAGACAACTTATAAAAGTTTACCTGAAAAAAGGCTGTATAATCCAATTGTATAAACAAAGTAAGGACCAATCTTCTTGAATGTTTCCATACTGATATATAACTGACACATTTAAGCAGTTATAGTTTTATATGTATATTTTTTTCATTTTTTTTCGATATAAGAACAAGATAAAGACATTGTAGATTAGAAATCTAAATAACGCAACGACCGACATAGACAAATACAGTCACTTATCTGAAGATAAAATGATACATATAAAAACTAGCATTTGTATAGTTAACGTACGATTCTAACACTATCCACAATTCGCCGACAATAAACAAAGAAGGAATTGAACGTGATATATCATATATATTAGATAACGCTGCAAAAAAGCGTGCACCCGCTGACGTCACTGCAAACTACTTTCGGCTGTTATTATTTTTCATTGTAGACCGAAGATTGTTTTTAAATATTTTTATAGTGAAATATTGTTTTGGACTAAATTATCTTCTTTGATGTTCATCTATGATAAAATTATAAATATTTATTTAAACGTAAATTATTGACTGATAAGCTAAAATAACCTTGTTGTTCTCATTTTCACGTGGGGAATGAATAGCGGGGTAAACGGAATAGCCTGCCAGGGTCAATAACCGTTCAATATGACATGATAAGTAGTGCACATAATTATGTCCCTTATAACTACTATACGTATGTGTTAGAATGGAAATAGATTTTAAAGTTTTTGTGTTCTACCGTCGAATATAGCACGGTATCTCGTTCAGATGCGTAATTATTTAATCACTCAGGCCTACGGCCTTCGTGATTAAATTAATACGCATCTGAACTCGACAACGTACTATATTTGACGGTAGAACACTCAAACTTAAAATCTATTTCCTAATTATAAAATTTAATTTTTACTTTTTTATGCATTGTTTCTTTATTAAAATTAAAACAAGAGAGAAAACAAAACATTTTAATATTATACAAAGGTACAAAGAATATATTAAAAGATATCCAGATATGCTGCCTTTCTGATATAGATATGACTTAACTTTTATATATTTCTTCTAGTCTCAATTTTCTGTTAACATGTTATAAATTATTGTTAAATAACATTTAGGTAATGCAAGGCCAGTGTTTGAGATCTCCTTAAGTCTATACAGGTATCCTACAGAAACACTAAATACACAGTTATAAGGTATTTTCGAAATAAAATAAAGTATATGTCGTAACGTAACGTTTTAATTTCGCTTTCAATCCAGCAGCCCATGCAACATATATACAATTTACAAACCTATTATTTAAGCAATACACAAGGTTATTATTACAAGAAAGATAATAGCATGAATATAATAATAATAAGTTTCGAACGAATTTACAAAAGAATTCTAGTCAGATATTGGATAGTTGAAAAACATAATCAAAACACAAAAAAGTTTCGACATATAGCTAACATCTATCAGTATGTCAGATGTTAATTCGTTCATAGTAATACAACACACTGACTCCTGATTATAAATACTGGTGTAAGAAATCTGATGAATAGCTGTTATTTAATAAGAATATTTTTAACTCTTAATATATCTTAATAACCATACTTACGATGACTTACTTTAATAACGATTATTTTGTATCAATGTAATAACCAGTGCTGTAATTCATTGTACTTTCTACAAAACTTCTACATTGTGCTAGGATTTTGTTTAAGCAAACAAAATGATTTACACGGGAACATTACCATTCCGTACAAGCGTTAAGAAAGTTCTTTTGTGTTTAGTTTTGATCCTGCACCAACTGTTGCCGAAGCCTGTACATTTAAAATGTCTCACCTCTTTTTAATACCGCTCTATTTTCTTGTCAGTTATGTTGTAATCCTTTTCCTTCCTCTTTCCACTTGCCTTTAACTTACCACTGCGTTACAGGACAGACTTATTTAAAAAATAATCTTTTTACTTGCGAGATCTACTCATCTTGTTTTCAATATTTCAAGTAAAAAAACTGATATATCTCTAAGATATTTGGTAGAAGTGTTTCATATCTGTACTTTGTCATAGACTTTGTTATTTCTTAAACAGATCACGGAATCGAAGGTTGGAGAAGTCCATTTATGTTTACTACCTTACGTGGCTTCCTATCATTATTGTCTTTGTTCTGTTATACCCATAAAAGTCTATATAGCCATAGGAATGAATGGCATGAAACAAGGTATACTTTTACCCATTGTCCCCCAGCAATCTTAGTATCCATTTTCTTCTCAGACCGACCAATAGTTGGACAGTCGACGGACAGGGAACGAACGATGTGAATACTATATGCCCATAGGCATTAAAAATAAGTTACAAAATGTGGTACAGATACGACAAAAGTAACACTTTATCTCATCAATATAATAAAATATTATTTTATGGTATTTTTAATACTTCCCAACGGTTAAAAATATTAAAAGTAGTTTTTGTTATTTCCCACATTACTGCATATTCAGCCAGACACTCACGTTAAACATTATACAAAACGTATTAACGCGAATACATATGGAATATAACAAACATATAAACATTAAAGCTTTCTATCAATTACATACGGTCCATTACTTAAGACACGGTTCGAACTGAAACAGTAATGATCTCTTTACTAGATGGGGCCTCGCGCTATCCCGAATCAAGCGTTATTTTTATTAGTTCTTGTTTTTTTCAATGATAGTTTTTAGATAGTTTCCCCTATTTTACAAAGGAATTAAGTCACATAGCCCAAGAAAAATGTAAACTTGAGATACTCATTTAGAGTGCCTCAGCGACATAAAGCAGAATAGCTGAAACGTGCGCGATTTGTTCAGTAAACAACCGTTCATCTGACTAGAAAAATTTTATGTCCCGAAAATTTAGCCTCCCCTATCAGGTCTAATTTGTCTGCTAAGTAGTGGTCAAAAAATACAGGAAATATGATATTTCGTCACTTTTTCAGTAAAAATTCGTGGTCACGAAATATATTTTTCCTTGTTATAACTCATTGTCACATGATTAAATAAAGGTATTATCGTTCACAAAATACCAAAGTCCGATTGTAAGTACACACGAAGTATTAATTGTAAATAGCATCATAGTTAAACAAAATATTATTTGTAGATAGCATAGCTAAACAATAGTGTCCTGCATATGAAGGCCAGCCTGCACATCCATTCAGTTTGAACAGGCTCTATACTGTTTGTAACTATTGTTTTTTATTTTATTTTATTTTTCTTTTTGTACTTTGATATTGAAATCCCTTAAACTTTGAAAGAACTGTTCCAATTTCAAAACTTGGCTAATCGATTAAAAAAATTTAGTAGGTTAGTTGAAATTAGATAGGATACCGTTGGAACACATGACTGTATGTATTTGTTTGCTGCGATTTTATGTTCTTGAAAACAGGCAACTGATTTACCGTTGACGCTTTTATTTTGTTAAAATCTGAGTTTAGATGAATAAGAATGTAGAGGTCTATCTATCTATATTTTGCATACGGTAGAACATCTAAAAATGATATATAAAAAAAAATTATGTAAAAGCCGAGCAATTGCCTTCCATACATTGTTGATAATAAAACTTTATTATTATTATTATTATTATTATGGGATAGCAATCGGTTTCTATCTATTTCTAAAGGACGGTTTGTGAGATTACAAAGGTTAGTAGCTCGGACAATTTTATTTCACAAAACAATATTTTAGATTACTGAAAGTTAATATCATTAAAAAAGCAACCAGTGATTTAAACCGGAAACTTAACCTCAGAGAAAATATTTACGAGTCCAAAGTTGAATTAATTTGTCAACGACGAATATTAAAACCAGCCAGTAAAGACAATTCCGGATGCACCTAATTTGACATTCATCTCCTCGATAACGTAAGCCAATTTTACCTGAAAACGAAGAAACAATATGATAAATAGATTTAATAAATGGTGATTAAAAGAAAAAGCAAATAAGGACTGAAAAGCAGTTACTTCCCCTTTGGAGTCTGGTATCGGCAATCATTTTTAGATCTCCTAGCGTTGCAGACATTTTGGAGATTGTGTCATTGGAGATTTTCCAAATCTTCAGGTTTCTTGGTGTTGACGATACGAACAAGATAGCAATTATACAGACCTGTAGCATTTGTTCCTTGAAATGTGGCATGGTATTGTCTGTCCCCCAGCTCAAGCATGATCATATTTATTTTACATTGCTACTGATTTGGTCCTCCGTTCGTTTACCTGACGAATGTCATCCAAACCATTTGTTGTTTCGACTTATCTACGACTGTCTTCCAAGTAGATCTGGTCAAACATCCCAGTCCTAATCGTTTTGTCACGGTGTCGCATCTTTTACTCCTTACCCCATCAATAACGTTTGTATACTAAACCCGCTTCCTGACCTTCCTGCCTGTGTTTTTGAGAAAAAAGGTAATAACCAGCTTGGCCTCTGTAGACTTAAATGTTTCACTGAATTTGAGGGAAGCTTGCATTTACTCCTTAAAAACCAGGTCCCGCTATAGGGTCTGACGGAAATATTCATAAACGGTAGAGACACGTCCATATTTGTATGTGTGAATGAGTGGACCCCGGCATACATGATGCAATAATTCAAGTAATGAACCTTCTTTCTTACCTGTCTTTGTTATAATATAAACTAGATTTATCCGTTCGTTGATTGTGTTTTTACCAAATAAATTTGGAAAGGATTACAATCAACATAAATAAATTTGAATATATATGATATCGATATTGAACGAGTTCCAGTTATTGTAATGACAATACATTATGCAGATGTTTTCGGGGGGGGGGGGGAACAACAGCTTTGATATCACACATTCTTACACATAAGACAGTCTTCGGCACAAAACTTTTGCAAAAGACAAAAAGGAGGTGTTGTGACAATCAGACGTTTCTTGTCTAGACATAAGTGATTGACGTCAGGTTTACCTTAAAGTCTATATATCTTATTTGTGTTAAGTGATTGACGTCAGGTTTACCTTAAAATCTGTATATATTATTTGTGTTAAGTGATTGACGTCAGGTTTACCTTAAAGTCTATATATCTTATTTGTGTTCAGTGATTAACGTCAGGTTTACCTTAAAGTCTGTATATCTTATTTGTGTAAAGTGATTGACGTCAGGTTTACCTTAAAGTCTGTATATCTTATTTGTGTTAAGTGATTGACGTCAGGTTTACCTTAAAGTCTGTATATCTTATTTGTGTTAAGTGATTGACGTCAGGTTTACCTTAAAGTCTATATATCTTATTTGTGTTCAGTGATTGACGTCAGGTTTACTTTAAAGTCTATATATCTTAGTTGTGTTAAGTGATTGACCTCAGGTTTACCTTAAAGTCTATATATCTTATTTGTGTTAAGTGATTGACGTCAGGTTTACCTTAAAGTCTGTATATCTTATTTGTATTAAATAAACGTATACGATATTACAGTGTCTGGAAAGTCTTATTTCGCTTATTCCATTTCTGCATTGGCATTCCCGCTTCTGTTTTCTGAAGATATTTTGCAAAAAGTTATCTAAAAAAGTCGAGATCACCTCAACTATTTATTTCCGCTCTATTTACCTTTCACCAAACAGTGTCTTGTAAGACATAAGACCTTTTTTCATCTACAGGATATGTCTTATTAAGGATTAAGCCATTATTTAAAGGTTAACGTCTAAGAAAACAAACATTTATTCAAGGAAAACATTATTATTTTCCAATCAAATGTTACTTAGATAAGTAAACCAACATAATTAAATAATCAAGTTCCCAGTGGAATTCGAACTGGCACCGATCGGCACCAACTTAGACCATTCGACCATCGCAACACCCCCAACCCCTCAACAAATGTTGCGCAAATAACCGGGATATTGGTGTTCAGCTCACACCACACCGGTGACAGGCGTTAAATATATCACAACGCTGACTTTATGTACGGGGAGACTTTTAAAACGCTGTTCGGCACAAAAACATTGAATGCATTGAATACCGTTCATGTTTGATCATGTTTGATTTTGAAAATCACTTCTTTGAACGCCTTCAGCACAATATACGATACTGAAAAAATCTGATCACAAAACAATACTTTTGTCAGACATAAAAAAGTAAAATATTTTTAATATCATTATAGTATACTGTTTCGTCCAAGCGAACTCAAAAACCTACTTGGGGTATTCATATTTATTTCATATTGACGGTCAATATCTTTTGTGATATCATGAACGCTTTACATTGTTTTAGGTTTTCAGATGTTCTTCTTACGCTCAGCTAAATTGGTTTACATAAAACGTTAGTAATTTCCACAGAAACGCCTTGTGTTGCAATTTATTGATAATAATATATTGATATTAGACATTGTAGCATTTGTGAATTTTCATTCGAGCTTTCTCTGTTTTTTTTTCTAAATTTAAGCATGACAGAAGAACGAAACAAAACGAAAGAGAGACAGCAAGAATAAAGAAAGCAATATCAAATTTCGCTCTTACAAGACAAACCGGGTCATTATTTATAATTCCCATTTAATACCAAAATAAAACTCTATACGTCCTGAAACGGTTTATTGAAGTATCCGTTATAATTTGACTGATTCTTGCTATATGGTTGGACAATAACATTACAATCCGAGACATGTATGACTTAAATACAATTAACAAACATGGATTCTCTAATTTATCTTTACGTCGTGCAGTAGACAACAAAGAATCTAACCCCGTCAAATGCCTTTTGATTGGCTGATTGAATGCTATGTCTAGACAATCGTGAAATTCTCATCAAAAACATGGCACCCTTTATTAACCTTTTGATATAAATTTCAAAACATTTTCTGTCATGCTATGTCAAACTGAAAATGTCCTTTACAACAACCTGCCATAAAATAGCAACTGAAATGATTGTGTAAAAATATGAAAGTTGATGATAATTTACATTGTTCTAAAAGTCATAACTACACAATGTTAGCTAAGATATTTCTTACCGTTATCTATGTTTAGAAGTTTAAAGCGACTGACTCACAGATGGGCCGAAGATGAAAAAAAAAATGTATATACATCTAGAAATTCTAGCTGTAATTGTGAAGTTAGTTATTGACCCTTTTTTGTTACAGAAACATATCACACTATGAAGATTTACAAACATTTATCGTGAAAAATTTACCCCGTTACTCAAGGGGTAGATACTTTAGTTATAACTTTAAAAGTAAAACTTTTTTTTTCAGTTTTAATGGTGTATAGAAACATTATGTTTTTTCCCCATAGTACTTTGACTTCTCTTCATTTTTAAAGTAAAAATCAGCTAAATTCGGTGAGTCGTTTAAAAACTCATTGAGTTTAGACAAGTTGTTAAAACTTCTTATTCGACTGTAAGAAAATGTTTAGTTAAAAGAAAATACATGTAGGTACACTAAAATAAGCGAACTTTTACATGTATGTACAATTTTGTCCTATCACTGGTATCTGATATTCTTATCAGACATAATTTATTATATTTAGAATAAATGCAAGTCACCTAATGAATATTATTATCTTTTGTTGTTGTTGTTTTTTTATATGATGTTCTTGTCAGTTTTTGATACTGATCTATTTTCTTTCAATATACTAACATATCTGCTCTCCGCCAAACAGAATGTCTATTTGTGGTTTTATGTCTTAAGAGGACCATCTTTTCATTTGCTGAAATAAGATAAGGTTTTATTCCTTTAGTCATATTTTATAAGAAATCGATTGATTAAAAATGATAACCTCTTCAACACTGTATAGAGTACAAATTTATTAGAGTCATAATTACCTTTTTCAACTCTTAATTAACTGCATTTTCAAAACTAAACAGTAGACAAAACTTTCATTTGAAGAATAATATAATAATATACCATGGCGACAAAAATAACAGCAATCACCATACCCATTGCAACTGGATGATCAATGACGATTAGTTTCAGATTGAATATTTAATGTATGTCATAGAGAAAAATCGACATTCTTGTATTGAGAATAGTTATTTCTGTTCTTTTTTTTTTGCCCTTAATTTGAAATCTTATTCCAGATTCCTTGGATAAACTGAAGTCGTCCTGCCTTTGATTGTCCGAGGCGAACATTTAGATAACTTGTACTATAATACTTTACTTATTATACAACAAGTTATAGCACTTGAACGTGTTAATAGAGAGAAAAATGAATCTGATCCAATTATCTATTATTAAATTACTATAAAATTCACCAGATTCCTTAAATGATTTCAACTGATATTTAGTAATTGTTAATTTCATTCTATTAAAGCCAATACAAGTCTTGTATCTGCTGTTCAGTAATTAAACAAAATCATTGCTCGAATTTTCTTATCAGGATATCTATATCCCATTGAAAATTAGCAACAGTTTGTAACTTTCAACCTTGTCGATGCAATAGCATTTGTTTAAATATTTTCTAAATTAAACACTTTGTTTAATACATGACTCTCAGACCAGGGCGGATAACTCTTTGGCAAACATATGCCAAACATAAAATTTACGTGCTATACCTTTTTTCTGCGAAGTCTAAAGACTGTCTCCAATGTGGTGCAGAAGAACTTGTACAAAACATTTACTGATGATAGACGAAGAGGATCGAAGTACAGAGGCTGATTAATATAACTCAACAAACAACGTCTCCCTGTGACACTCCTACCGTAGCTCATAAATATATACACACAATAATGTCAAAATATAGATGTATGTCTTCTGGTAATAATCGAAGGATTTGTTGTTTTTAGAGACGTTATCTTAATGTTTAACTTAAAACATCATAAAATAAAATCTTAGATAATAACGTCACTTATATTTTAAACTTCGAGCGCTAGCGTAACACTTCAAAATAGGCGGTCTTTTTAAAATTATTTCAGTTCTATTTTCTCTGCTTTTATTTCATTTTAAAATCACAATACACATGAATCACGGTAGATGCAAAATACCGGAAATTAAACGACATTTTTCCTAAACCAAGAAGCGTTATTAACTATTTTACATTCATATAGTTTTGACTGAATTAAATCCATCTGACTCTGTCGATTTCTCATACAAAACACAGAAACAACTTCATAATTAACATTATCAATTATACTCAATACAGTTTTTCTACGCTGTCATTGTAACTATTTTGTAGACGAGACATCCCTTATTAAGGTTAAAAGCATTTCCGTTGTTTTCGTTTCGGCACTCTGGTAAGACCATTTAGATAATAGAAAAAACTACCCTAAAGCATATATAAAAAACAACAACAAAAGTGTATTTATATTTCAGAAGTAAACAAAGTCCAAACATAAAGGACTGTGCTGACACAAACATCAACAAACCACAAAGTTGACCTAGAAGAGTAAAAATACATGTTTGAGTTATACTGCTTTGAACAACGTTGAAGCTGGCGGTCTTATATGATCATTGCACAAGTCTTTTGTGCAACAGTAAGTGCAAGCGAAATTTAAAGTTATCATATTGTTGTCGTCAAACTTCCTGCACTTGTCGCTGTCCGAGCTGCCAAGGAACCAATCACGATAGCAGGTATCGTAATTACCACAGCTGTAAAAGTAAGTAATGAGATTAAATCAGGTATAGCTGTATACTAAGTTTGGAGTGATATAAAATCAGGCATATCCGTATACGTAAATTTGCAATGATATAAAATCCGGCATATCCGTATACGTAACATTGAAATAATATAAAATAGGCATATCTATAAACGTTAGTTTGCAATGATATAAAATCCGGAATATTCGTATAGGTGAATTTGCAATGATATAAAATCCGGCATATACGTCAGTTTGGAGTGAGATTAAATCTAAAACAAATGTATTCGAAAGTTTGGAGTGATATAAAATCAGGCATAACTGAATACATCACTTCAGTGATATAAAATCAGGGTTATCTATAAATAATGTGAACAATTACACAGAAAATAGTTAGTAATTTGACGTACTTTAGGTCCTTGCACAAATTAACATATGCGACGATGAGAAAAAATTCTCATTTTTGACGATGAACGTAGAAACAACAGTTTTGTTATGTTAGATAATTACACACTGATTGAAGGAAAACAAATAATCATATCTGTAGAACATACCTTTTAATTACTGTTCTTGTCCCATCTTTGTGGTTACTCAGTTTGTTTATGCAATAGTTATTCGGATAATCGCACTGTTTATCCATTGTCAGTTTCTCACACAAGAATTCTGGTCCGGCGCACACCTTACATGTTACTGAAATAAAATTGAGCGACATTTGAAAAGTAACCATTATCACCTATACTTGTGATATTCAGAGGTTTGATATGAGTGGTTTACAACGCCAATGCTCACTTCGAAAATTAAAATCACTAATCTTATATTCAATGTAAAAACTAATCTCTTATTAGAAAGCCTGACTATGATTAATGTATTTCATTGACTAGCCTGAAATGTGAAGCAAGTAGTCCTTTCTTAGAATAAACGATAGGCAATGTGCTTTTTGCACTTTTTTCACAGCTTTTTGCTTGTTATTCAGTGTCTAAGATAACGTTCAATCAATATTTTCAATACATTTCTATCTAATCCTAGAACGTGTTCGTGCAGGAAATGAATATAAAATTTCGCAGGTGAGATTGAAAATCAACTGATAAAACATTGAGATACAAAACAAGGATTATTACCTGGCTGATTGTTACTTGATACAGTTGTTGTTGTTGTTGTTTTAGTGGTTGATTCTGTTGTCAAAACTGAGTCTGTTGTTACCGTCAGTGATGTTGTATTTGTACCGCTGTTTATTGTGCCATTAGTGGTGTTCCCACTAGTGTTGTTCGTATTATTGACAGTACCACTGGTTGCATTGTTGGTTGAGGTGATGTTGTTGCCATTCGTGCTGTTAGAAGTTAAATTTACTGAAGTCGTCGATTCTGATGACAATGTGCTTTCAGTTGTAATTATGGCACTGACATTACCACTTGAAGACGTTGCTTGAGGATTTGCAGATGTATTTTCTCCTCCGTACGAACTGGATGCATTTGTTGGGTACGTAGAAATATCTTTACTTGTAGGATTGTCAGTGCTACTCAAATCAGAACTGTTGCTTGTCACAGTATTGTTGCTGTCCGTGCCATTTCCGTTTGCTGTAACATTGGACGAAGACGTACTGTAGTCTATTGTGCTTGTTCCTGTGGTAACTGATGCACTATCGTTATGTGTAGTTGGTACGGTTACAGACGAAAGATTGACATCAACTGAATTGGAGTTGTCAAGTGTGGAATTGCTTGTTGTAGATGTATAATTATAGACAGCTGTCCATCTTGTGCTTGGGGCTGCACTGGTAAAGACACCACTCCCTGCACTGCTATTAGTTGTTGTGTTGTTCGTTAATGTGCCATTAACGGCAGCTGTGTTATTAGTTGAACTGGTTGGATCTAAAACATTTCAATTTTTAGTATGAAAGTAAAAAAAGTTAATTTGTTTAGCCTATCTTTGCTTTTCCATTATCAAAACCAATATTTTATATGAGATATCAATTACATTTTATGTTTAAAGTAACTGTTTATTTTAACTTAAATTGATCTAGTTCTTGTATTACAACATATTTCTTACAGAACAAAGCGGATATTTATGTAAATATACTATGAGGCATTTCTTAGTTTTACTTTTCGTTATGTGGACAAGATATTTAAAAATGATTAATCAAGAAAAAGACAACACAGAAAACGTAGCTTTCCTACACAATCAGACAGTAGAGAGGAGAAGAGAATTTATGTAATCACTTTAAAAGGACAACACAAACACTAAATGAACATGAGAACCCGCGGGATTACCGCTTTGGAACTGTCAGTGGCCAAACATTTGTTACTGGGAGTTTAAAGAAGGTTCTAGTGTGCAACAACCTCGCAGTTACCCCATCAGTCTCTCATCAGAACAAACAAGTGCACGTTGTCTTGGTGAAGTCAGATATCGTAACTTAAGATTGGACAGGATGAAGAGAGTGTGATAGTAGTTGCTAAGGAAAAGAAAACTTAGTCTAATATAACCCACCACAACATCCACAAAGAACCGGACATTCAGATATTCCAAAAGGCTCTAAGCAGACGAGATTTGATATAACGTTAGTCTCGCCACACCCAGGGTAGTCCTTGCACTTTGTATTCTGTGTATCTGTAGACAGATTTTTTAATATTGTTACGATTGTAGAACAATACAGGGAACGAAATTAATTACGGTACATTGTGAAATCATTAACTGTTAATATTATGACATGAATATATAATCTGGTGTATTCATATAAGCGCTGCTTGGGAATTAAGGTATTAGATACATAACGCCTTACCGCTAGTCAGTATGGTACTTAAATTTATTGACAGTGTTCACTGACGGACATGTTTTTTATATTAACAAAGCCAAAAATGTTTCTGTTTTTTTTTTTTTTTTTTTTTTTTTTTTTTTAAATATAGTTTAATATAAGACATTTAAACGTGATACATTAATAAATATTGGGTATCAATTATTAAAGTCATGGTAAGACATGGTAAACTTCCTTGGTATTCTGCCTATCTATTCACACTACACCATATGCTTAAAAATATCCACAGCTAAAATTAAGCCCCCTTAAAACTATTGGAAGTGGGTGGAAGTAAATCGTACAGTAGTTTTTGTTCTAAGTACTGACAGTTTTGTGCGCACGTGTGTGTGTGTGTGTGTGTGTGTTTCTTTGGGTCTTCCTACTGAGAAAGATAAGATATTACACTTTTGTTGTTTTTTATGGTCAGATTATTAACATAAAACAATGACTTAGACCTTACATTGGCCTGCTTATTCTTGAAATTATCAAAATAAAATGTGAAGAGAAATGACCTCTGTAGAGTACTCAATGCATATAATGAATGACCTCCTTTTTATCTATATGAGACCCAGTTGTATGTCACTATCAACAAATAACCAGGACAAATATTCCGAATATGGTTTCATTAAGATTGGTCCAAAAAATGTAAAATTTTACAACTTGGAACGGTCCCTTCTGAGCAAGATCTGCAAAGACCACGTAAAAATGTGGTCTCTATAGTGTTCATAATGTCTCAGAATTCACTAGTTAACTGTTAACAAAGAACGAGTCCAACAACAGTATATACTAGAAACAACAAACATCAACATGTAAAAACAACATAGAAAAGTAAATATTTCAGCGTGTCATGAAGCTCGTGAATTAGTTTTTCTACATTGTGTGAAGAAGTAGCGGTTGTTTGATAGTCGAAAATTGAATTATTGTTGTTTAGTTGGATTTTTCAAACCTGGTGAGTTGAACGCAAGCTTACGTTTTCTCGAAAAAGTTTCAAACGCGATAACGCCATGTTATGAAAATATCTTAATTATATATAGCTTCTGGGGTTTTAAAAAGATAAAATGGTTACATTTGTTTACTTGACTAATGTTTATGTAATAGTACGTACCAAATGCTGAACAATCCACTCTTCTAGATAGCTGTATAATGTCTAAAACATAGATAAGCAATATTAACATATTTGTTTTACATATTATAATGTATGACCTGTTGTACATTTCCTTTATCTGCAATACTGTTCACTTTTGAGTCAATAATTGGTTTGTTGTGATAAAATTCTTTCAGCAAAAATATTACAAGTTTAAAACATCCTCACTCAAAACTGAAAAAAGAAAAACGAATAACTGTTCAACAGTTTTGGATAACGTTTAGCTTATGCATTTTCTTCTGATCAAAAGTTTTCATGAGATTATGACAATAGTTATTTGCATTACACTTCATATTTCCAATCCTAAGACAGAAATCTTAGATGAATAAATAAGAAGGATAAATGCCAGTGCAGTGAAAGGCGGCTTTTGTACCAAACTGGTTGAAGTAAAGGGTTGTAGTACGACACATGAAGACGTCCGCTCTTGAGCAGAGAAATGTTTATCTGGAACTCATTGTGTCTGTTGGACTAAGCAAGACTCAGAACATTGAACGCGGTAAGGCCTATGGCCCTCGCAAGCCGACTTTAACTCATCTACTCAAAACGTTCGACAATCCCAATCCATTTCGGCAAGTCCAAGATTGTTTAAGTGTAACAAGCGCAGCAGAAGCATATAGTGTAGAAAGTTTAATAAAGCAAGAAAGACGTCATCGCCAACAGTTACGAGCATCGGCATATTACAAATGTTTCACTACCCCTGTAAATATATTTGCATATTTGAAGAAGATAAAAACAATACCCGGGCAAATGGTGTCTAAACAATTTCTTGTTATAACAGAGCTTCCAGCACAATCGTCTATTGAAGAATTAGAGCAAGGTCGGGTTCTGGTCATTTTACACGTGTGGTTTGGCGCCAAAGAGCACCCCCAATCACTCCAACCCAGCCAATAAGACGGCAGACCTAAACAAGTTAACTTAGATAAGTTAGATATTTCCTTACCTTTTTTTTGAAACCAAAAATAAATTACATCTCCTAATATAATTAGTTATTTTCAAAACCCTATAGATTTTTGAAGTACTGTTGAAAGTGTAATTTTTGCCCAAAAATCAGATTCGCAGGAACTTACAATGTTTCTATATTTCGAACTGCAACATGTCTTTACTAGCTGAATTTTTTCAACACCTCAGAATATAGAGATGTCTGCTTCGAAGAGTATCTGCAAACTTGATATCTTACAAGGATTTCCCGAAAAGTCCTTGTTTAAATCAATTTAAACTTATATTATCGTGAAACCTTTTCAAACTGCATAAACTAAGTCTTAAACACTGCTTCTTGAAAAATACACTGACAATATATCTGCTTGGTTTAAAAAATGCTCACGTAAAGGCATAACTGTACATTATCAAGATAAGACAACCCTGAAGTCAAGTTCATGATTAAGGACTAGCATTAAACATGTTAAACAGCCGATTATAAGTAACATAGTGGAATCAAACGTTTATATACTGCATGCCTATTTTAATCGTCCATTCAGTGACAGATGAAAGGTAACTGATAATGTAAAGGAAAAAAAATAATTGTGTTCAAAACTTAAGACACTCTGAAAGTGTACCTTGGAATTAATACGTTTAATGCAAGGAGTTCTTTTAAAATATGAAAAAATTGTACAGTCTTTCAGTCGCTACATTGTCATATAATCTAAATAATTCAGTGTCTTTCAGTCGCCACATTGCCTTATAATCTGAATAGTTCAGTGTCATTTAGTCGATCCTTTGCCTATAATCTCAAAAATACAGTTTTGTTTACTTGCTATAAATTTTAAATTTTTCCTTTTTTCAAATTCCATTATGATGATGTTTCAGCTAGGTTATCAAAAGAACGTTATAGACATTTTTGAGCCAAAGCTTAACAGTTATTGATGACGTCATCATTTTTGACGTGTGTGCTAAGGGGTTTACACATTTTGTTTTATTGCCCTGATGATAAAAGAAACCGGTTGGCAATTACATATTTAAAAAACCAATATGTTGCTTTTATTTTTTCACACGGGCGGTGCAGATGATCGAAAATGGATATACGCAACGTGAGGTGGCCACCGTTCTAGAAGTTTCTTGAAGCGTTGTTGCCAAGTTGTGGAGTCGTTATCAGGAGACTGGAGAGTTCACAAGAAGACCTGGGAAAGGTCGTCGCCGCATTACAACACCTCGTCAGGACTGATATCTGAGAACTTTGGCCCTGAGAAATCATCAGTATACTGCTATTGGCAATGCAATTGACTTCCGACAAGCTACAGGGGTTCGTGTGTCCACTCAAACTGTCCGAAATCGTCTTCATGAAGATGGTTTGGATGCCCGAAGACCTGCCAGAGGACTAGTTCTGACCGTAGCTCACCGCAGAGCTTGCTTAGAGTTTGCCCACGAACACGTCACTTGGCAACTGCACCACAGGCGATCTGTTTCGGCCATGTTTCGACCTGTGACAGGCATGGGATGGTGTGGCGTCGCCGAGGAGAGAGGTATGCTGAATGTAACATTATTCTATATGACAGGTTTGGCGATGGGTCAGTTATGGTGTGGGCAGGGATATACATTGACGGGCGCACAGACTCGTCGGAAGCTTCTTTGATGATGAAAGTATTGAGGTCATAGACTTATCAGCGAGGTCTCTCGATCTAAAACCTATAAAGCATGTCTGGGACATGCTTTCTAGTAGACTTTCTTTGCGTCCGAACCCTGTGCCGAACGTCCGTGAGCTTTCTCATGCTCTTGTAGCAGAATGGGATGCCATACCACAGTATATGATCAGAAGTGTCATGCCCAGACGATGTAGTGGGTGCTTAAACGCCCGAGGGGATACACTCATTATTGACACTGACTATGAAACGTTTCCAGGCCTGAATCTGCTTTACAGACATTGGTTGTTTTCCTGTTTCAAAGTTAATTTGATAGTGTTCATATCCTGAACACTGTCTCTGTTCAGGGATGTGCCTTTTGGCGATGAAAATGCCGATTTGTTTTTTGTAAAAAGAACGATTTTTTTATTTTTGTAAAAGATATTCATAAGTCTACTCAACGCGTATGGTATTTTATAGATTATATGGGCGCTCCTTAAATTATTTTGATCAGTGTAAATATATATTTAAACGTTTTTACCAGAACATATCTTATCATCGCACTCAGTCACAATATTAGAGATCCCTTCACATTGATCTTCGCTGGAACAATTTCTTTTTCTTGTCATTTTACACTCTCCACTGCTGGTGTCGACATTGCACTCCCATGCACTCCAATCTGACCACTGTGGCTCTTCTACAACACAAAAGACAAATTAAACAGCTAGTAAAGGGGACGCTTATTAGATTGCCCTGCCATTAATACCAAGCACCAGTTTAAACCCTTTTCAGGTTTTGCTGTCTTGAATCCATTAAAACGGCAACGTGTTTATACCATTTTTTCATTTGAGTGGCATGGCCATTTCTATTTAAATTATATAAAAGGTAAATAACCTAGCAAGGTAGTCCAGGAAACTTTGCCGCAGTAGGATATTCAATTTGGTGCTTTTTCTGACTGGCAATATCTCCCGCGACGTTAAGGGCACATAATAGATATCCAAATGAAAAACGGGTAAATGAGACTACCTAGCAAGGGTGCAATTTTTTAGCAAAACAAGAGTTGTTTGTAAAACATGCATGTCTCCTTCCTTACTAGAGGCAACCATATGAATGCAGTAAGATAGAAAAGGGACAGGGACTTGTGTCACAGTATATTAAGTGGAGGATGCAAAGGGCTTCTGATATCAAAAACCATTGGCCATGACAAGACGAACTAGAGGAACATTACTGTAGATTATGCTAATGTCACTTTAGTTATAAAATGTATAAAGTTCATTTACCGGAAAACACGAAAGAGTACAAGAGCTGTATGGTTAGGTAGGTAAGCTGGAGTGTGGGAAGGTAGGAAGTGTTGAGGCAGCAAGGCCCAAGGGTTTACTTGTTATCAATAAGTTTTTTCCTATTTATGGTTTATGGCCACCGTGACCTTTACCTTTAACCTAGTGACCTCAAAGACATTTGGGGTCATCTTCTGATCAGAACACCCTACGCAGAAAGCCTTAGGACCCAATGCCGAAGGGTTCTCTAGTTATTGACTGGAAACCATTTTACTGTTTATGGTCTGACGATGAACTTTGACCAAATATAATTATGTAGCAAAAAGCATAATGAGTCATCTACTTTTAATTATCAACCTGCATTGCAAGTTTAAGAACCTTCAACCAAAACATTCTCTAGTTATTCATCAGAAACCATTTAAATTTAATAATCAATATGGCCTTTGATCAAGTGACCCTTAAATCTATAGGGGTCATTTGCTGGCCATGACTAACCTTCCTATGAAATTTGAACAAGCTTTGCTCAAGCGTTCTATACTTATTGACCAGAAACCGATTTGCTTTTCAAAGTCACTTTGACCTTGACATTTGACCTATTGACCTGAAAACTATAAGCGTCATTTACTGGTCATGGCCACCTTAGGTAAGCTGGAGTGTGGGAAGGTAGGAAGTGTTGAGGCAGCAAGGCCCAAGGGTTTACATGTTATCAATAAGTTTTTTCCTATTTATGGTTTATGGCCACCGTGACCTTTACCTTTAACCTAGTGACCTCAAAGACATTTGGGGTCATCTTCTGATCAGAACACCCTACGCAGAAAGCCTTAGGACCCAATGCCGAAGGGTTCTCTAGTTATTGACTGGAAACCATTTTACTGTTTATGGTCTGACGATGAACTTTGACCAAATATAATTATGTAGCAAAAAGCATAATGAGTCATCTACTTTTAATTATCAACCTGCATTGCAAGTTTAAGAACCTTCAACCAAAACATTCTCTAGTTATTCATCAGAAACCATTTAAATTTAATAATCAATATGGCCTTTGATCAAGTGACCCTTAAATCTATAGGGGTCATTTGCTGGCCATGACTAACCTTCCTATGAAATTTGAACAAGCTTTGCTCAAGCGTTCTATACTTATTGACCAGAAACCGATTTGCTTTTCAAAGTCACTTTGACCTTGACATTTGACCTATTGACCTGAAAACTATAAGCGTCATTTACTGGTCATGGCCACCTTAGGTAAGCTGGAGTGTGGGAAGGTAGGAAGTGTTGAGGCAGCAAGGCCCAAGGGTTTACATGTTATCAATAAGTTTTTTCCTATTTATGGTTTATGGCCACCGTGACCTTTACCTTTAACCTAGTGACCTCAAAGACATTTGGGGTCATCTTCTGATCAGAACACCCTACGCAGAAAGCCTTAGGACCCAATGCCGAAGGGTTCTCTAGTTATTGACTGGAAACCATTTTACTGTTTATGGTCTGACGATGAACTTTGACCAAATATAATTATGTAGCAAAAAGCATAATGAGTCATCTACTTTTAATTATCAACCTGCATTGCAAGTTTAAGAACCTTCAACCAAAACATTCTCTAGTTATTCATCAGAAACCATTTAAATTTAATAATCAATATGGCCTTTGATCAAGTGACCCTTAAATCTATAGGGGTCATTTGCTGGCCATGACTAACCTTCCTATGAAATTTGAACAAGCTTTGCTCAAGCGTTCTATACTTATTGACCAGAAACCGATTTGCTTTTCAAAGTCACTTTGACCTTGACATTTGACCTATTGACCTGAAAACTATAAGCGTCATTTACTGGTCATGGCCACCTTACTCACAAAGTTTGAGGAACTTTAACCCAATGATTTTCTAGATACTTAGAAAAACTTTTCTTTTTCAAGGTTACTGTAACACTGACCTACTGACCCAAACAACTACAGTAGTGATCTACTGGTCACGATTAACCAACCTATGAAAATTGTGGGAGCCTGTGCTTAAGCATTCTTTAGTTATTGGTCAGAAACCGTTTTGCCTTCAAAGTAACTGTGATCTTGACCTTTAATTTAGTGACATGAAAAACTATTAGCATCATCTACTGGACATGTCCGACCTACAAACTAAGTTTGAGCCCATAGATTATCTAGATATCTGTCGGAAAATGTTATGGTTGTCAAGGTCACTGTTACCTTCGCTTTTGAACTAATGAACCAAAACACTACAGGCTTTATCTCCTGGTAATGGTCAACCTACCTATGAAGTTTGAAATACGTGGGTTTATAGTTTTTCTAGATATTGATTGAGCGAAAACTAAGTGTATACATTTGCAAAACAATACACCCCCTCATCTTCGATGGGGACATAAACATACAATATTGTAGTTACCTTACAGCGCCAGACCCACTGACAGAACGAAAGACAAACATTTAACAAAACCACTTACCATCACAACAACCGCAAGCCTTTGGGCAATTTTTGGATGCCATGTCTTGAACCGTACATATGGGGTGGAAAGTATCTGTTATGATATAACAAGCATGAGTGTCTGAACAGGACGGACCAACTGAAACTAAAAATATAAATTTGCTTGACAGCGGGAAATAAATTGCAACATAAACCATTTTTTTTAAAAGTATTTTTATATCAGACTTTTTAACAATAATTTCAACATATTTCAAGAATAACGTTTTCTTCAATAAATCTAAAAGATAAAAGAAAACGGTTTTTTTATTGTTCTTCCTGCTGAGAATGTCCATTCTGATCACTCAAATAGGGTATTTTCTTATTTCCTTGAAACTAGTTTTATGAGATCTTCGCAAACCTCGAATCCTTATCTTTTGTCAGTACCCGAGTGATAGATACACCGAATAATTCAGATTGAAATAAATCTATAATTAAATTATATCTATTATAAAACTAAATTCGATTGCCTGTTCAGTTATTATTTAAGATTAAATTGATCGATGTAGAAATAGATGCAAAGATGGTTATCAGAGAAATAAAATTACACTTATTACACTTAAACTTATTACTTTTATAATACTGCACTATTTAATAAGTAATATCTATAATAATTAATATTTATGATCCTATCATCTGTGCATGTTAAGTAAATACATGATCTAGAACTTCTTGATCGACATTTATGAACGGACATTACAAACTGAATTTGTTTAATCTAAATCCGTGCACCGTTCTAACTTTTATCAGGGCTAATTTTAGATTATCTGGAAAAAATGCATATTTTATAACGTGAAATAATTCTGGGAGGTAGTTTAAGTATGTTTTCGATTTTTCTGACATTCGGTTCTCTTTAAGAAAACTGCATTTTCTATTTTTTATGATTGAAAAATAATACCATAATGAAAGTTAAAGTCAGTCTCTAATTTCTTACCATAGTCTCTGCATTGCCCTGAAGTTTGTAGACGTATTTTGTCTGCAAAACATAAATAAAGCTTGTACATAGCATGTGTCATCATTTTAAACTTTGATAATTTAGTTTATTTTACTGTCGAAATAGAAAAGACTGTAATTCAGCCTTTAATAAGGGGCAGTGTTAATTGTTTCGATTGCATAAAATAAAATCTCATTGTATTGAAAACTTTTCTATGCGTAGTAATAGACTCTAAATGGTCTACAGTTGAAACAATATACATATTGTGTACCAACATAATTGATTGATAAATTGAGCATGCGTGTGCCACTTATAAACAAATACCGTGTCATGAAATCTTAGATATGCTGCAATGCAATTTGACAAGATAATTGCCTCCATTAAATATTACACCTGAATTAAACTTACCAGGACATAAGTTCTGATCGCATGGCTTGGTCATCTTGGACACAGTACCACAGTCCTTGGCTGCCCCTGTAGAACATATTCTAGTCCTTGTCATATTACATGTACCATGGTCACCCATCCTGCATGTCCAGTTTCCCCATTCCGACCAAGTTGCTATAAATTCATCGAATAATAAAGTAGATTCAAAATCAAAAACAAATGTACTTCAGCCTCTTCTTCCACTTCTTTTGCTATTGCTGTAACTACTTCTACCACCACTACTAAATAACTGTTATTATTATTAATAGTGACGTTCTGCATGTTCTGCTCTTTTTTTGTTTGAACGTTATTTATTTCTTTTTACGCTTTTATTGTTTGAAGTATTAAACACAATGTCTATATTTTCTAGTGATAAGTATATACTTTGAAAAAAAATCTTTCTAGTGTAGGTTTTCATCTTGTTGATTCGATTTTCTTAAAAATGTTTACATTCTTAAAAAATGTTTACATTTCTTAAAAAAGTATTTACATTAAAAAAAGTGTTTATATTATCTAAAAAGTGTTTACATTGAATTTATTAAAAAGTTTTTACATTCTTAAAAAGTGTTTACATTCTTAATAAGTGTTTACACTCTTAAAAAGTGTTAACATTCATTTTAGTGATAGTTTACATCTTGTTGATTCGATTTTCTTAAAAAGGCAGCTTACCTGTAACAGAACTGAGCTTGAGAACAGAACAAACACTTTAACGTTGGTACATGGGTATACACGAGGCAATAATAACATAAATAATAAGCTTTTATCTGTAAATGAGCTTTAGAACAGAACATTTAGTTTAACATTGGTACACGAGTATATATAAAAATACACACATAAACAAAAGGTTGCGTGGGTGTTGACACAGTCACTAAACGCATTATGATTGAGTTGAGAAAAAAAAGCTGGAGTTTGAAGTGATAACTTAATCAGTGACTTAAAAACTAAAGGATGGTAATGCATTTTTATTGCCGTTCCTTGACGGCGATATATACAATTAACAAGATTTGAACAGTTTTGCCTGTACACCGTCTGCCTTTAGCCAATCAAAGCGAATTACACATATCACATGATAACAAAATGGACGTCGAAAAACTTCAGCAAGGGATGCATAAATGGACTCGCCCAACCGCCATGTTTGTCGGGTTACTTATTCCTACAACTGAAAAATACCATGATCAATTTACGAACTCAGTACCAGACTTCAGGCTCTTGCAAGATAGTTTTGGCTACATGTCATTTCTAAATAGAGAATGTAATCTAAATAAGAGTATGTTTTGTTTGTTTTTCCAAAACTTGCACTTCTAGAAAAAAATAAATGCTTGCCGGGCGATTCTAATCAGGATACAAACTCCCCGCAGCGGTTACTTCCCCTGATCAGTACAGAAACAGTAGCAAAGCCTGATGAAACCAGTGCGAGGAGTTTGATCAGGATATATCCTAGTTTTATATATGCTTGATAAAAGTCAGGGCAATATCATATTTCTTACCTTAAATCTATTCTGTTTAAATTGCACATGTAATATTCTTATATTCTTTTCACTGCAAAGCATGTTATAAAATTATCAAAGCATGAAATTCATGCATCTATGGATAAGACGTCATACGTGGCTGAACGGCGATTTCAAGCATTTTTGGAAATGCTAATACTTGTTAATTAATGAATTTAGATTACTGCTAAAGTTGTTTACAAAAAAAAAAAAAAAAAAAAAAAAAAAATAAACACATGCTTTAGACGAAAACCCTGGAATTATTAGTAATATCATGGTTTGCTTTGTAATTAATTATCTCCCTTTACAGAATTGTCACAAACAGTTCCTAGAATATAGTTGTTAGGTCAGGAGAATGAAAATTCAAAAGGAATATGAGGAAATCATTCATTTACGTTTTACTACGACTGGAATGTACTCATGTACTGGCGTGTTCCCGTTCAAGTTGCGTGAATTCATATTGTTTTATGGCGTATTACATGTTGTGTAGCATTTTAACTCATTTAGAAAGCTCATTATAACAGTACAATATATTATACAATATGTTCAATCTATCATTACCTCTTAATGATATAAAATGCCTCTTTGATACACAGTTCGAAGTTTGTTCAAAAGTTCCACCTGTTGACCTGCGCCTATGCTTTTGTCCGTGAACATTCTGTTCATAATGACCATCGTCTTGTCCGTCATTTTCCTTGTCAGAGTCACTGAGTCCACTGTTTTACATATTCCTAAATAACATACTGTCCATTCAACAGTCATCTGGCTACAACGTTGCAGAAATATTTATTAATAAATCAACCACTATCGACCTTCTAGTAAAAGAAATCGAATTAAATTCAAATAAGTATACAGCTGAAATGTTCGTGCCTGCACTACCAACATGTCATCATCGCCTTTTGAATATCTCTTTCCTCTTTCTCGAGACTAGGTATAGCTCTCTAACCTCACTTTTGACCTATTTAGTACTGATAACATAAGACAATGGCAAATGAATATTAGCAAGACTTCTATCGGTAAATATCCTTATTAGTAAAAATGTGACGCAACATTATTGAAATGACAGTTAACTGAAAAATATATTCTATATTCACGATATTTTCTCCGATATTTATGTTGTTGTTTAATCAATTCACGGACCAAAGGCATACACATATCGGTACAATACAATCTATAGCTGTTAAATACATTTTCCGTTACTTTCATTCTAATCTACGTCATTATTTTTTTAAGATGAAATATTTCTTGTACAGTACAGTTTTTATCAACGTCAGCAGAAACGCATTCAAATCATAGAGAACCATATTTACCTTTCTTGAATTTCACTATCTTATTTGTTTATATGTTTTGAGTGACATCATGATAGGAACAAGAAAATTGCAATGCTTTAAAAATATCAAATATGCTTAGGGTACAAGTTTTTTCCACGACAACAGAAACACATTTAAATTATCATTGAACATGCTTTAAATGATAAAAGAATAATTGTAAATGTTACTTTCTTTTGAATTTAAATCTTTTTTATGTTTTGAATGATAGCCTGAAGTGAACAAAAGCAACAACAATAACACCAAAAACTGCTACTGCAACGTAACAAAAGCCTTGACGTCAAAGCAGATGTTAAAGGGGCTGTGCTCCAGATGACAAAAAAAAAGAAAGTTTTCTTGTATTATAAATTTCTTGTAATATTTATGACTAATGCGTAAAAAATAACTTACTGTCAAACAATAAGTCAAATAATTACATTATAAATTGATTTTTTCCCTTTCAAAGTGCTATACCGTAACGCGACGGTATAACTATATCGTAGAAGATTTAAAGTAAATATCAGTAATATCACATGCGGCGATGGTGGTGACAGTAAAAGCGTCGGAAATATCTTGTTAACATGAGGGTCCAGAGTTCAAATCAGGCTGGAGCGAAAATATTTTTTTTATTCTTTTTTGACTTTTATAATCAGTTTTGAAGTAAATATTATGTTGTTATAATCTCACGGCATCTATATATATAATTTATGAAAAAAAATTTTTTATGTCAAATCTGAAGTACAGCCTCTTTAAAAACTTGACTGGGAAAGTGGGTACCCGTATTTTTTTAATGTTTAAAGTTCTTATGATTTCTTTTTGCATATTTATAAAATTAACTGTACATGTTATGTTAAAATATGGTCCAGGCAGGTATATTTCTTTGACAGTATATCTATATTTTAAGTTTTAAGTCAATCTTCTTCATAGTTTTCAAGTTGTACTTGGTACAAAGATTCATTTTAAAAGTATGTTGCTGACATTTGAGGTAGAGAAGTGGGTTTGCACGTGAAATGTCGACATGTTGTGTCAAACTTTTTGTTATTTCAGAATCATTCAGTGTATAGGGGTGCATATATACCAGACTATCATGAACGTTTGGCCTTGATAGTTAAGGTAGATACAGATATGTTGCACAATACACCCCGTCTTTATATGCTGAGAACTTGTGCCAAGTTATTTTACAATCCTTCAGTGCCTAAGCGTATGGCAGTACGAACACACATGTTTGAATGATTACCATAAAACTCTTAGCCTGACTTTGATATTTGATGTAGGTCGTGGACGTTGCATCATTATACGTTGTCTAAATGTGTTGAACTCTTTTAGCATATGACATGAAAATCCCTTCATGCATGAAACAGAATAGGTTACAGCCCGGAAATATAAAAATTTATTGAAAGACACACTAACGGACATACAGACAGACGGACTGTGCAAAACAACATACGAACTCAAGCAATGTGTGTTACTTCACCTTCATTTTGTTTAAATCTAATCTTCAGTCGATATAAAAGGTAACAATATCTTACCAGGACAAACAGAAAGTTCGCACCGTACACTTTCAACACTGTCTCCGTCCAGTCTCCTCTTGCAGTCGTTAGGATCTTGACGTGAACAATTTCTAGAATGTGTCATTAAACATACACTCTGATTAGAACACTTCCAACCAGACCATTCTAACCAGTATATCGGCACATATTCTGTTGTTGTCGGCAAACTTATTGTGGTTGGTAAAGCAATCGTGGCTTTTTCTCCGTCTGTTGAAGTTTGCATTGTTGTAAGTACAGATGTTGGTACTGTTACTGAATTGGTTGTAGGTGCTGTGGAAAGCGATGGTGTTGGCGTCATGTCTGACGACATGTGCATCGTCATCGCTGGCACCTTTGTATAATCTGTCGTTAGTTGCAGGCTGGGAGTCGTGCTAGCTAAGGCTTGTAAAAGATATTTCATTTTTGATGTTTTGTGAATCTTAAGCATAACACAATGATAACCGGTAAGTTAAAATTCAAATTATTAAGTACGGAGTGATTAAATAAATTACGTCACTGATGGATTTCCACAAACAATATGCTACATAAAAGCAAGCGAGTTCAATATTGTGATTACACAACACACCTGCAAGTCATCGTTTATTTCGAAAGAGACTTGTCAAGTTATTTAAATACACAAATACATATACAGTGGTACTCTCCTGCGCGTCGAATGTTTCACTTTCTTACCTCTGCTAAAATTCAATTTTCAGAACGATATTTTTATTTTTAGTCAGGGAAATCCACTGTTACTTTTCAGCCAATCAGTGACTAGCCTACAACGAAACGTCCATACATACACTTGACAACCCAAAATGTCAACAAACAATGCATGTCTGCATGTTATTTATGTATTTCACTCTTTAAAGTGATTTTTAATATGTATAGTTTACGTACATAAAGCAGTAAAACTATCAAATAGGTTAAAATCAAGATGGTATGGTTGCTTTTAGACGTTTAATTGCTGTAATAAAGCGACTGACTCACAGATAGAAAAAGAAAATGTTTATACATCTTGAAATTATTGCTGTAATTGTAAAGAACATATCAAAACTAAGTTACTGACTCAATTTTTGTGAAAGAAAAGCATAAGTTTTACACACTTTTATCAGTACAAAATTTACCCCGTTAGTCACGGGGTAGATACTTTAGTTATAAGATTAATTTTGACGGAACTTAATTACTAGGCAGCTTAGTGGTATAGATTGTCGCTCTATACTTTACTGACCAAAAGGTCATGGGTTCGAATCCTAGTTTAGTTAAAACTTTTTTTCAGTTTTCATGGTATACAGAAGCATAATAGTTCAGGCTTTTTCCATAGTATATTAACTTTTCTTAAATCTAAAAGGAAAATAATTTTCAGCTAAATTATGTGAGTCAGTCGCTTTAAGATGTTAACATGTCTATTTATAATTTTTGGAATCATATGATCGTTTAAACCAATGTAAAATGGTTTCAAGATTTTTCGGTTTCGGGGATATTGGTGCACTTTCATTGGTTGCTTAAAAGTTCATTGTAAAGGTCAATATCATAAATCTAATCTTATTAAAGCAGCGGTGTGAAGTAACGGTAGTGTACTCACATAGCTGCTTAGGGAGCGTAATATAGTGGTTTCATAGTGTACTATAATGAAACGAAGAAACTACAGAAACAAGGGTTTATATCAAACCCAGATGCCTTTGCAGACATGTGCAAAAATGCGTGAGATCCATTGTGGCTTTAAGGACGGTTTTTCGCATAGTTTGAATTAACTCGGAGATGGGTGGGAGAGAGGTTTTCAGACACATAATGCTGCCGTTAGGAGTGTAATAGAAATAATGCTCGATAGGTTATTTTAAATTTAGCAGTTTCAAGAGAAATCGTGCATCATATTCTGACAAACTGTCTGTGCTTAAGAAAGCGTTGTGCTAGAAGGATGACCGTTTGTTAACAATCGACCTTAGGTCGAAGCGTTTTCATCAAACCTATTTTTTAAACAGAAAATCCTTCAAAAAAAGATTTTTTAATGACTATGTAATTTGGGTATAATATTTTGAGCTCATGTTGCACATGTATATAAAAATGAATGACTAAAAATCATGCAAAGCTGATCATTAGAAAAAGATAAAAAATGCCAAGAAGATTGATTACATCATTTTGTTAGTTCTAGTGGCTCCGTGTTATAAATGCCTTCCGAAGAGGGTAATATTATCGAAGGAATTATCAGTATGGACCGCTGCAGACATTCTGTCTAAATAAACGTTTAAGTATAGTTTGAGAGACATATTGCGAAGTAGGAGACAAAACCGCCACTGGCTGATCTATATCTTTGAAGTTTCATAATCCTAAGTGAAAAAGTATTGACTGTGCGCGCGACGCAAACTTTCGGATACTCTGACAGACAGACGATCAAACATACAGACAGACGGACAAGAGCAGATCTAGGTGCGCCAAAATATGGAGCACAAACAAAAAATACGAATAAAAGCTTGCTCTTTTAAACGAAATCAATTTTGAGTTATAATTCTTTAGGCCGAGTGCATCTAACTAAAGAAGAATATTTAATAAGTAAGAAATTTACCAGTGCATGAACCGTCACATGATTTCATATCCCAGTTGAATCCCCCAATCAACTCACAGTCAGCGTCATGACCAGATGAACAATTTCGGTGCTTATAACGCACACACGGTTTGGTTTCAGTGTGGCAATTCCATTCTCCCCAAGAGTTCCACGTAAAAAGTTCTGAAGTTAGAAACAACATGAAGACATTATAAAGTTAAGAAGAACATAAAACAGCTTTGTTAAGTGATACTGAATCTCCTAACGATTACTCGTTTTTATGTTACTTGCTATTATCTATAAAAGTTAACTATAAGGCAGATCAAAGCTGATGTTTGATTGCCTCATAGTAAATGCCTAAATATGAATTTCCTTACTTCAGACAAAAGCATTTGTTTCTAAAATTAAGATTTCAATAATATGATAAACTTTTTTTTTTAACATATAACACTCCAGCATAGGAACGGGCAAAACTTCGACGATCTTGGTAGAAGTCTCCAAATACACGCGCGTTTCGTCTTAGGGCTACAGGCAATGTTTAAAACTATTATGTAAGTCCATATTAAATATTTAAACCTTTGAAAAGGAATACAAATGACCAACAAGCAGTGTTTTACAATCTGGAATAATTGTTTTTTAGAAGCCTTGAAGAGTTCCACTTCATATTCCAAGACATCACTACAAGTCATATTCAAAGACATCACAACAATTCATATTCCAAGACATCACTACAAGTCATATTCCAAAACATCACTACAAGTCATATTTCAAGACATCACTACAAGTCATATTCCAAGACACGGCTACAAGTCATATTTCAAGACATCAGTACAAGTCATATTCCAAGACATCACTACAAGTCATATTCCAAGACATCACTACAAGTCATATTCCAAGACAACACTACAAGTCATATTCCAAGACATCACTACAAGTCATATTTCAAGACATCACAACAATTCTTATTCCAAGACACGGCTAATAGTCATATTCCAAAACATCACTACAAGTCATATTCCAAGACATCACTACAAGTCCGTATTTCAAGACATCACTACAAGTCATATTCCAAGACATCACTACAAGTCATACTCCAAAACATCACTACAAGTCGTATTCCAAGACATCACTACATGTCATATTTCAAGACATCACTACAAGTCATATTCCAAGACATCACCACAAGTCATATTCCAAGACATCACTACAAGTCATATTTCAAGACACGGCTACATGTCATATTCCAAGACATCACTACAAGTCTTTTTCAAGACACGGCTACAAGTCATATTCCAAGACATCACTACAAGTCATATTTCAAGACATTACTACAAGTCATATTCCAAGACATCACTACAAGTCATATTTCAAGACATCACTACAAGTCGAATTCCAAGACGTCACTACAGGTCATATACCAAGACATCACTACAAGTCATATTTCAAAACACGGCTACAAGTCATATTCCAAGACATTACTACAAGTCATATTTCAAGACATCACTACAAGTCATATTTTAAGACATCATTACAAGTCATATTTCAAGACACGGCTACAAGTCACATTCAAAGACATCGCTACAAGTCATATTTCAAGACATCACTACAAGTCATATTCCAAGACATCACTACAAGTCATATTTCAAGACATCACTTCAAGTCGAATTCCAAGACATCACTACAAGTCGAATTCCAAGACATCACTACAAGTCATATACCAAGACATCACTACAAGTCATAATTCAAGACATCAGTACAAGTCGAATTCCAAGACATCACTACAAGTCATATTCAAAGACATCACTACAAGTCATATTTTAAGACACGGCTACAAGTAATATTCCAAGACATCACTACAAGTCATATTTCAAGATATCACTACAAGTCGAAATCAAAGACATCACTACAAGTCATATATTCAAAGACATCACTACAAGTCATATTCCAAGACACGGCTACAAGTCATATTTCAAGACACGGCTACATGCTGTATTCCAAGACCCGGCTTCAAATCATATTTCAAGACACGGCTACAAGTCATATTTCAAGACACGGCTACAAGTCATATTTCAAGACACGGCTACAAGCCATATTTCAAAACACGGCTACATGCTACATTCCAAGACACGGCTTCAAGTCATATTTCAAGACACGGCTACATGCTATATTCCAAGACACGGCTACAAGTCATATTTCAAGACACAGCTACATGTTATATTCCTAACACGGCTACAAGTCTTATTTCAAGACACGGCTACATGCTATATTCCAAGACACGGCTACAAGTCATATTTTAAGACACGGCTACATGCTATATTCCAAGACACGGCTACAAGTCATTTTTCAAGACACGGCTACATGCTATATTCCAGGCACGGCTACAAGTCATATTTCAAGACACGGCTTCAAGTTATATTCCAAGACACGGCTACATTCTATATTCCAAGACACGGCTACATGTCATATTCCAAGACACGGCTACATATCATATTCCAAGACACGGCTTCATGTCATATTTCAAGACAAGGCTACATGTCATATTCCAAGACAAAGCTACAAGTCATCTTCCAAGACACGGCTACAAGTCATATTCCAAGACACGGCTACAGCTATATTCCAAGACACGGCTACATGCTATATTCAAAGACACGGCTACATGTCATATTCCAATGCACGGCTACATGTCATATTTCAAGACATGGCTACATGTTATATTCCAAGACACGGCTACAAGTCCTATTACAAGACACGGCTACAAGTCATATTTCAAAACAAAGCTTCAAATCACATTACAAGACACGGCTACAAGTTCTATTTCAAGACACGGCTACATGCTATATTCCAAGACACGGCTACAAGTCATATTTCAAGACACGGCTACATGCTATATTCCAAGACACGGCTACAAGTCATATTACAAGACACGTCTACATGTCATATTCCAAGACAAAGCTACAAGTCATCTTCCAAGACACGGCTACAAGTCATATTCCAAGACACGGCTACAGCTATATTCCAAGACACGGCTACATGCTATATTCAAAGACACGGCTACATGTCATATTCCAATGCACGGCTACATGTCATATTTCAAGACATGGCTACATGTTATATTCCAAGACACGGCTACAAGTCCTATTACAAGACACGGCTACAAGTCATATTTCAAAACAAAGCTACAAGTCATATTCCAAGACACGGCTACAAGTCATATTCCAAGACACGGCTACAGCTATATTCCAAGACACGGCTACATGCTATATTCAAAGACACGGCTACATGTCATATTCCAATGCACGGCTACATGTCATATTTCAAGACACGGCTACATGTCATATTCCAAGACACGGCTACATGTCATATTTCAAGACACGGCTACAAGTCATATTTCAAGACAAAGCTACAAGTCATATTTCAAGACACGGCTACAAGTCATATTTCAATACACGGCTACATGCTATATTCCAAGACACGGCTACAAGTCATATTTCAAGACACGGCTACATGATATATTCCAAGACACGGCTACAAGTCATATTCCAAGACACGACTACAAGTCATATTCCAAGACACGGCTACATGTTATATTCCAAGACACGGCTACATGCAACTATATTCCAAGACACGGCTACATGTCATATTCCAAGACACGGCTACATGTCATATTCCAAGATACGACTACATGTCATATTCCAAGACACGGCTACATGTCATATTCCAAGACACGACTACATGTCATATTCCAAGATACGACTACATGTCATATTCCAAGACACGGCTACATGTCATATTCCAAGACACGGCTACATGTCATATTCCAAGACACGGCTACATGTCATATTTCAAGACACGGCTACAAGTCATATTTCAAGACACGGCTACAAGTCATATTTCAAGACAAAGCTGCAAGTCATATTTCAAGACACGGCTACAAGTCATATTTCAAGGCAATGCTACAAGTCATATTTCAAGACACGGCTTCAAGTCATATTTCAAGACACGGCTACAAGTCATATTTCATGGCACTGCTACATGCTATATTCCAAGACACGGCTACAACTCTTAATTTAAGGCACTGTTTTAGGTCATATTCCAAGACACCGCTCCAAGTTATATTACAAAACACCGGTACGTCATCTATCAAGACATGGGTACAAGTCATGTTGAAAGACACCGCTACAAATCATAAACCATAACAGCGTCACAGGTCATAAATCAAGACACGATTACAAATCTAGTTTCAGAAAGTCTCAGCCTAATAATTTTACAAGTATGTTTCAGGACTGTTTTCTATAGAGGTCTATGTAAAACATATGATCTAAATGCAGGGCAAATAAAATCCTCTGAAGCAAAGATTGATTAATCTGGGTAAAGGTCCGGTTTTCTTTTCTTTTTAATTTAGGGTGTTCTTTTACAGTGTTTCATATTTTTTGAATAAGCAAAATACAAAAAGTGGTTGATTATTTTGTGTTACACGGAAGTCCGCTTGGCCCTATTTAGCTAATCTGCTTAACATCAATTTGTTTGGCCCTTCACAATTGTATTAACTTGTCACATATCAAGTTTCTTTCCAACATTTTTGGTTAAGTTCTAGCACTGGGATTTTTACCAAAGCAAATTTGCCTGTGTTTGTAGGTTTAATACAAAACGCTTTAACTTTCTTTTTTATGCCTACAAGTATGATACTGACGTCTTAGGCGTTTTGTATTATTCTAATTTGATGCAAAACTTACGTAATGAAATTGATAAAGAGATCGTTCAAAAGCAATGCTAGCAATGAAAATACGGATAAATGGAAGTCAACAAAATTATAAAGATCCTCATAATAAATTCTCTCACCTAAGCAACTCAAGAGGTTTTATAAAACCCAATGGCAATCTTTACTGACATCTTCGGAAAACAAGATTGAAACAGCTCGGAAATTACCGATACTGGTATTTGACAGATGCATTAAGAATAGGAAGTTTAAGACGAATCTAACTACTACACTGTTTTGATATATTATTTCCTACGAAGAATTTGATTTACACACAGACAATAGCAGAAGTTAGATACTATTAGCAGTATCATGTCTGCTTTTAGATACAGAAGCCTTGTAATTTCATAAGATTTAAGAGGTCAAAATTAAAATTGAGTCTTGATAGCACAAACGTGTTAGGAGTGCAAATATAATTCTTACGAACATGACAGTCCGTAATAGAAAGATGCAATGCATCTTAGAATACACAACACACAGCGGGATTTGAACTATCTCCCGCTTGACAGGCAAACAGTCTATCCACTGAACCAAAGAATCGATTCGCTGACGCAGTTGTAAGACGTTGTATTTATACGATTATATGAAAATGTAACTAGACCGTAACACAATAAAACGTTGTAAGCCTTGTACTTCAATGACTGACTGTCGTACTGTCGCACTTCGTCATCGTACTGTCACCATCAAACTGTCACCATCGTACTGTCGCTCTTCGCCTTCGTGCAGTCATTATCGTACTGTCATGTTTCACCTTCGTACTTTCGTACTGTCACCGTCGTACTATTGCACTTTGCCATCGCACTGTCGCCTTCCTGTTAAGCATGCGCATGATAATATAAGCATGGAGGATAACGTTGACCATGTCACTAGTACGGTACGATGTTCCGTTAGTGCCAGCGCTTTCTGTCTGAGAACTCGAAGCACAAAGTGCGAAAGTACGAATGTGACAGTACGAGAGTTCGATGGCGAAACGTGACAGTACGATGGTGGCATGACGACGTTACAATGGAGAAGCACAACAGTACGATGGCGACGGTACGATGGTGAAGCGCAACAGTACGATGGTGAGAGAATGACAGTACGATGGCGGAGCATGACAGTACGATGGTAACATTACGACAGTACGATAGACTGTCGCCATCTTACTGTCGCGCTTCGCAATCGAACTGTCGTATTGTCACTATCGTTCTGTTCCGCTTAACCATCCTACTGTTGTTCTGCCACTATCGTACTGTCGCGATTGGCGTTCTGAGGGAGAACGCGCTGGTCTTAACGGAACACGGTATTTAAGCGTTCTTTTTTGTCCATAAGGCTTTTTCCTTTACCAAAAGATTTTGTTTTATTTTTATTTTTTATTCTGTCAGTTTTCTTCTATTATGCTACATACAATGATAGTTAATTATTAAATTTGTTAACTGAAAATTTTAAGATCAAAACATCAGCTCCAAAATAACGCTCTGCTATTAGGATTTGAACGTCACCAATAGATGGCCACCTTCTCATGACCTTTCAATTAGCCAATCAGTGCCCAGCTTTCAGATTTTTGAAGATACATTGTAAATCAAATTCTATTTTTAACCATTTGAACGCATGTGAAAAATCTATATTTAATTTGGATCCCAAATAACTCAGTCGTTTTCTGTCATAAACGTCACAGTTAGAGCAGCTGACTCGATGCATAAAAACAGAAAATGTTTATAAATGTAAAAATTCTGGGTATAGTAGTGAAGCATATACCTGAACCAAGTCACTTTCTCAGTTTTAGATACAGAAACAGTTGTTCACAATTTTATCGGTAAAAAATGTACGTAGTTAGTCACGGATAGGTAATTTGTGTATATCATTAATTTTACGATTATAAAGAATCAGTGATCTAGGTGGTTGTTCATAGTTTAATTGACCTGAAGAGCATGGGTTCGAATCCTGTTAAAATTAAATTATTTCAATTCAGTTTTCATAACGTATAGAAGCCGACAATGTGCAAACAAAATTTAAGCTTAATTTTGTGAATTAGACGCTTAAATTGAGGAAATTCTGTAAAATATTGAGATAAGTGTATGTGTGGGAAAATTTCAGTGTCTTTTGACATTTGATAGATACTGCATAAAATCCGTTTACTTTCGTCACCATGCTAAATACGCTATTCATTTAGAAAATACAAACCGAAACTACAATAAGCTTATATTAATCGAAGAAGATTTCATTTATCTTACGAAACACAAAACATTTTCAAAATATTCATCATGCTACAGAAGTTTACACAATCAACATTAACACGCCGTGTGTACATGTAAACCTTAAAGACGCGTCATAAGATGCAGTCTGATTGGCTGGGATATAAATAACAATACTGGAAATCCAGATTATCGAGAAAATAAAATTGAATGGGTCACCTGCAGATCTAACAGTAGTTAGATCGTGTACTTCAGTCAGATTGTTAAAATCGAAGTTTTTTTGTTGAAAACACAGTCATCTCTGAATACTTATCTAATTGGAGGATCGATTTAATCGTTCAAATGCAAATTTATACCATAATTATTTTAAACCAAAACTGTAATGAAAAATCGTGATCTCTTTTTATCTCTAGACTTGTTTCGATTTCGATACGATTTATTCCCCTTCTGGCCTTCTAAGAATGCATTTGAGTGTTTGACGCACATTTCACTTGTGCAGTTCAAATATTTCGCAACATTAGCATTACAGGTTTAATTTCAATGTTTATACCACTTCACTCTGAAATCATCGCTTAGTTTCTTAGAAAACCACCTGTGATTCAATACTGACACATCTTGAAAATACTTTCAATGTATTCTATTAGATAAGCTTTGGATTTTTTTGTGTATACTTTGGCCTTTAAACCTACGAGGTTACTCTTACGCAAATAGCCAAATGTGACCGACATGGCACGGCTGCAGCCTTATCCCAGCAGATTTTCTATGACCTGTTTTGTGATAAGCATGTTCATATCTGTTTCGTATATTCCATGTAAAACAGGTTTATGTAACTTAAAAGTTTTGAATATACGAATACCTGTTCACAATAACTTTAAACTACAAAAACGCAGAAATGTGTCATTGAATTTTCACACTTTCTGTTTAAAAAGAAAGCAGGGAAATCCACACAGATTTTTATAGTATAAGCACTTTATTTCTATAAACAATCTTTTATATAAAAAAATGCTATTTCTGAATGAGATGATCTTGTAAATAATCTCACAGTCGAACATACACAAAATCTAGCGCATAGTTTTGAGATATTAACTTTTAAGTTGACAAAAAAGAACACAAAACAAACACAAAAACACTTGATAATGAAATTTATAGCTTACGTACGGTCGCACCTGTCCACTTTACAGGTTTCAAGTTGGTAACTATCTCCTGCACATCTATTCTTATTCTGACAACTTCTTCGCCTGACCATCAAACAACCTATGTTGTCATGGCATTCCCATGCGTTCCATTCCAGCCAGCTGGATTCATCTGGTGTCCCTTGTAGTGAGTCAGGAGTACTTTCGGTTGATTCTTAAAATACATCAAAGAAACTACTAGCTTTTTGAAGCTTTCAGGCTGACTAATGCTAATTTGTGGATAACTTTGAAATGATCAAAGCGATTTTATTAGCGGATCTTTACTGTACATTACAAACACCCAACAATGGGCTCGAAATTCATATTAACAAGAATCCCATGGTGGCTCTTTATCGCTCGATTGATTACTCTTTCTGCTGATGACCTACTTTATAAAAGCAAAAGTCAAGGCAAAGATTAGTTTTGACGCCGTGACATAGTTTTTGACCGACATAACCCATATTACAACCTGACCTAGATATCAAAAGTGTTAACAAGGCTTTTCTACGTTTTGACCCCGTCACATAGTTTTTGACGCGAAATGACACATTTATAATCTTGACAAAGGTATCGTCATGACAAATTTTCAAAAAGGATTTCATGATATTTGGATAGAAAATGTGGCTTCTAGAATGTTTACAAGCTTTTTTCTTTTTTTCAACCTAGTTCTTCCCCAAAAATAACCCATATTCAAACTTGACCTTGATATCATCAAGACAAACATTCTGACAAACTGACAAACTGACATAACATCTGGAAAGAAAATTTTTCCTCCAGAGGTTCAACAAGGTGTTTTTATGTGTTGATCCCGTGGCATAGTATTTTACACGAGACGACAAAAAATAAATCTTTACATAGATATCTAAGGACAAATATAGACCGTTCCATAATTGAAAAATTGACAGACACCATTTTTAAGATCACGTGACCGTCCGCCATTAAAGGACTGCTAAATCTTGCTTTGATGATTAAGTTCCGTGTAAATCACTATTACTTTAGCACATTTCAAGGTGACGTACTGTCTTATATTGTTGCAAAATAAACATCATTTTATTGTATTATTATCACTATTTTGTATGTTTTATTCCTGACTTGAACATATCATAAACTTGAATTATTTAACACATGAAAGACTGTGAAAAATGGCCATGGACAGTTCAAAGTGGAAGCTTGAGTTGTATAAACCATATAATAGGTGTAAAACACAAATAATATCGAAAGCATTGTTTTCCGTTTCGAAAGTTGACACTATGATTTCAATTATTTGAACAACTCTGAAAGCTTACAAAATGACAAATTAAACATCTCGCTCATCAACCGCATGTTCACTCTATGTTAACTAAAACTTGCTTTATTCTTTGACACAGTTTCAAAGAATACTTGACAATAAATTTGCATTATCTAGCGCTTCTTTAATTATCAAACTGTCTTTTGTCTTTCGCGGTGTCATGTGGTGAAGCAATGTGGTTACGTAATATGGGGGTGACATACTCTCTTTGTTTTGATAAGTCACCGTTAATTGTCATTGTTGGTCTTGCCCGATCAATCACAGTAAAACACTGTAATAACAAAATTTGCTCTCGAGAAAATGCCTTAAGGCTATAAAACATGGGCTTTATTTGTTTCTGATTGTTATATGAAATTTATGAATATATTATTCTTCCTTACAAGCAAGATTTTCAAGACCTTATTAAATTTAGCATGGCAACCCATATGTATTTTTTCTATACTTTATTTCTTGCATTTGGGAAATCTGTTTTTGCAAAGTATTAATATGTACAGCATGTGAGTTTGTGTATGCAGAAAGAAAACAAGCCACACGTTTGTAAGATATCGATCTCACAATAATACGTCTGCTTTCCTTCTTCTTATTTTTAACATTATTGTTGATGATATTTCTTGTAATACGGAAAACAAAATGACACCTATATAACTGTACCCTTTTGGTCAGATTTTTTAAAGATAGATACATGTACTTTTTTAATCAGTTTTTCAGGGTATTTTGATAAAATAGATATAATTAATCTTCAGGAGAATATCACAAGATCTTATTTAAAAGTTCAACAGATTAAGATGTTAGCAAAAAATTGTTTACAAATATATTTTTCTTTAGTTAAAAGTCCTTGGGATAGATCTTTGCTGATAATAAATGCTTAATGTGGTTTGTATGTATCTGTTTCTCTAACATACAACGTCACAATCACATTTTAGCCATAGAAATTGGACTTTTTCTAAGCTCCGAATTATAAAACTGCTTCAAACTGCGCAGTCCCTTAATTACGGACGCAAGGGAGATTATCGGGTAGGTACTAATTTCTGGAACGGTTTGACATTTGAACGAATATTGTGTTAATAAGGATTTTGTTTGATTTAATCTAGTGACCTTTTTTTCAGTCCGACATGACCAATATTTAATTGTTTCCAAGACGTTATAGAACCAATCATTCTATTTAAGTTTTACGACAATTAGGCCAAAAATGTGACCTCTAGAGAGTAACCACCAAATATGGACGCTTGACGACAAACGACAGGTGCTGGATATCCTTAAAGCTCAGCCTGAGCTGTGCTCTGGTGGGTTAATCAATTTTCATGCACTACTGCTCAATGCAGCCTTTCTGCACTAGTATAATAATGTTCTAGATTGCTCAAAGTGAAACTATAGTGTCAAACGTTTTGCAACAAAGGGCCAATAGCCAAACCAAACACTGCCAGATTCTTTATGTTTCGGGCATTATTATACTAAAATAACAATTCCTTGAACAGTAAAATACAAACTTAAATAATTTCCTTTCAGAAATTATTATATAGAACGCTGATATGTTCGGACCTAAATTAACATTTGATGTTAGCTCTCTATCTGAATATTTAAATTGCACAACTTAGACCTTTCTGTAATGTAAGAATACGAAACAATATAGACGAAGCGTTGAAACTAGTAACTTCAATATAGAGCGGATGCTGTAATGTTCAAGAGTTTGAGATACAGCTTTTCTCTTAGAAAGAATAAACCTTGATTCAAACCATTTCTGCAAGGGCACGTTGTCATGTCTCCCCAATACTTGATGTCAGAGTTGGTCTCATCACTGTCACATGTCTTCAAGGATGGAACAGAGCAAGAACGTATCCTCGAAATAAAGCAAGCATTGTTCGTAATTGTACACTCCGATGGAGCCCATTCATTCCACTGGGCTATTTCTGTAAATCATTGAATTCAATATATACTTAAAAGCTGTTGTTTTAAAATTGTGTAAAACTACATCCGTAATTGAGGTGTATAATATCGGAAAGAGAAGGATGACACAGTCATTTACATACGCGCAAACGCGCGTGCGCACAAATTTGTTTTGAACGTTACATATTAGCTTTCGATCGATATCACTATTTTCGGATGCATTGTATTCTGATTAATAAAGAAAGTGCACAAGGATTTTGATAAAGTCTAATTTTATTTATTTATTTATTTTTTTTTTGCTTTAAGTTTGGACATGTAAAAATAAATATGGTTTGATAGATATGATTGTTAAATCAGTAACGTCTAATACAGGAAGAAGATCATCCAAATACAAAAAAAGCAAACTCATAGACCAAGGAAACCCTGTCTCACAATTTTTTGAACCTTGTAATGAGTTCTGTACACCATTAATATTAGTCAATGATTTTCTTTCATAAAAAATATCATCCATTTTGATTTTGTATAAAGGCCTTTTAGATATTTTGGAATTATAATTTTGTAAATGGTTGAGCAATGAAAATTAACAGCCAAAACTTTCAACGACCACATAAAATTTAGGTGAGAGTTACTCCTTTTCGAAGTCGCATATCTCTTTCAAAAGCGATATAATATTAAGTTTGAATAAACGACATTTTGACATTCGGGATACACTTCAGTAAGTAAATATTGCCTTGACCTTTCTCTTGGCCTGACAAAATAAGTGTTTAAGAATCCGCATCTTATTAAAAGTAAAGGCTTAACTTTTTCAACATAGTACAATATGGAATGGAAATATGATATGTAGAACAGATGTCACAATTAACTGCTTTGTTAATCTAAACAGATCAGAATTTTTTCGCTTACATATATTTATTTTGCCATATCTAAATAGTATACCTTTACAATACTTAAACTCGGAATTGTTGCAGTGGTCTTTAGAACAATTTGCTCGTCTTATCATTATACATATATTATCCTGTTGAAGTACACTCCATTCGCTCCACTCCTGAGCCAAGTCTGCTGTATGAATGTCTAAAATAAAGTAAATGTCGTAACTGGAATACATCAGTTGTATTTAAGCATTGTATCAGCTCTTATTGTTCTTGTTTATTGCACTTCTACCTTTGACTTTTTCTTTTTAAGTTTCAACTCAATCCATTTCATAGATTTCAGTTAAGTTATGATCCAGAGAAAAATTCACTATAATTTGAAAAGGGGGATAACTCAAAAACAGCATAAGGCAGCGTTATGCTTCCTGGGCACTCCACAACTACTTGTCAGTATTTATCTTTACTTAAAGCGTCAGATCATTGTGTTAACATGTTTACAGTTATGCTTCAGAATTCTAGGAGGGAATATGTTTCAGAAATGGAACTAGGAAGAGTTATGGTTGTTGTGCACTGCACCTCTTTTTCTTCATACCATCTTTATTTTATGTTTAAAGACAATCCTCTCAGTAGTCTTCAAATTATGCTCCGGAAAAATATTATTACAGAAAATAAAGGATGGAATATTTCTCAAACAGAGATAAAGTAGAGTTATGCTTCTTGGTGACTGCACTTGTCTTATTGCCATCTATCTATATTGTAAGTTTCACATCGATCCACTTCATGGTTTTAAAGGCATGTTCTTTGCAAAGCAACATAAAGAGGAGAGATAATTAAAACAGGGAGTAAGCAGAGTTATGTTTTTGTGCAATGCACTTTAACATCTATGCATTTATCTTTTTTTAAGTTTCAAGACAATCCCTTTCACAGTGTCAAGTTATGCTCCTGACAAAAATATCAAAAATTCATTATCAATTTTAAAGAAGGGAAGATAACTCAACACAGAAGGTAGAGCTATGCTTCTTGGGCACTGCACATTTCCTTGTCACAACCTATCTATATAAGTAAAATCTCACAACAATTTAATACATAGCATTAAAGTTATCCCCCGGTCAATAAAAATAAAAAAAAAAATAAATAAATAGATAAATAAAAGGGGGATAATTGAAATATAATATGAAATCTATATTTGTCTGTTTGAAGTTATGGTTCTTATGCAGTGCATTTTTTCTCAATGCAAAGAAGCTGCTAGTTTAAAGTCAGTCAGCCTATTAGCGACAGAGTAATGGTCCGGACAAAGTCTGGACGCCGTCCGCCCGCCAGCAACGGAGTTTTTCGTAATACGTCACGTCTTTTCACCTTTTTATTCGATTAAAGTCAAGCCTTAATTCCATTTCTTCAATCCATATGAATATACAGACAGTGTGTTTTGACTGAAATCTTCGTCGGCTACGAATGCAGAAATGTAGCGTAACCAAAAAAAAAAAATCACTTATTTGAACAACGCAGTCTGAAGGACAGCTATATCCCCTGCCGCAGTAGAACAATAGAATGAATAAAAGTGTAAAGAAAGAAGGTTAGACCCCCTGATATGATATAGGATAATGATTTCTACGGAAAATGGGCAGCTACATTTGGACATCGAGTCTGTTTATGCCATAAGAAAGGAACAGGCTCTAACTAAGATTTCTCAGTCGTTTGGTTACAGAGGTTAAATGCACCTGGGCCCAAGAGACAGCATGCTAGAATTGGGTGCTTTATATTTTGCAAAAAATATTCATTAGTAATACAATAACGGTTTCATTTGTAGATGAAAGCCATGGCGAAAAGCAACTTACCTGATGGGTATTGCAAAAGAAAAGTAGAAACAGCCCCTGGAAAGCAATAAAGAAAAGGAATATATGCATGACTTAAGAATTCGTGAACATATAACTAGGCCTGATGCAGTATAACACACTGTAATAACCAAGTTTCAGAAGTAAAACAAATTTCAAGATCAAATACTAGCAGCTACAAACTAATTACTAACTGATAAAATTCAGATCCTATAAATTATTCCAAATTTTAGATTTAAACAGTGACTAGACCGTAACAATATTATGTCGTTTAAATAATTAACGAATTAATAAGTAGTTATTAATGGCTGCTTTATTATTTGAAGAGTATGCAAGACTCTATTACAGCAATTTGAAAATGTACCTGCAAGAAGGCCGCATAATCCAATTATATAAACAAAGTTAGGACCAATCCTCTTGCCTGCTTCCATACCAATATATAACTGACACACTTCAAGCAATTACAAACTGTTTCAACATAGAAAAATAATTTCCAAAAAAGATTCGCAGTATCTAAAAATGGAGTGTATGTAACATTTGTAACATTTAACATTTAAATAAATCCAAAAATGTTAAAAAATATTTGTTTCACGTAAAAGTTGCAAAATTTCAATCTGTTTCAAATAGAGGGCAAGATAAGGACATTGTAGATTAGAAATCTAAATAAGGCAACGACCGACATAGACAAAAACAGTCGTCAGATAAAACGGTGCATGTTAAAAATTGTCTTTGATTAATTTACGCACAAAAAAATTCTCATTGGTGTATTATCCACTTAGTCGCTAAAATTAAAACATAAGACTTTCAAGAAAATGAAACGTTTGATTTGATTTGATGTCTAGACAAAGCTACAAAGAATATATCTAATAAGATCAAATTGTCAAATAGCTTGTTTAGATGATTCAGTAATGTCTTAAAATTTCAGGAACACGTTAAAAGAGGTTCTTTCTTTATCGAAAGAAAACATGTCTTATCCGATGAAAATGATCTTTATTGATGGATTCCTGACCCCTTACACTTGCATGATTTAACAAAGAAGTACAGTTAGGCATTTCCATAAAGTTCATTCAAGTCTCAATGTTCTGTTGACATGCTACACACACTGAATAAACAAATGTACACGCATTTGAAAACAAGAGGGCCTTGATGGCCCTGGATCGCTCACCTGAGTACTTTGCCTGAGGGTCTACCGTTAAGCAAACATCAGATGCAACATAACATTTTCTAACTAAAGATATCTATCTATTTAAGCTTATTTACCGTCGGTACCGGTTGCCCATATGACCGACGCCCCCTGAAGAGATTAGTTTTTTTATGTGATGGGGGTAGTGCAAGATACAGAAAGCCTCCCATTCCAGAGACACTCCTGGTTCTTTTACATGCTCAGTGTATAGCACTGATACATGGGACCTCGGTTTAACGTCTCATCCGAAAGACTATTAGTAATGTTAGTGGAGGAGCGGGGGATCGAACTCGGGACCCCTGGTATACCAGTCCAGAAGATATTCAAAGATCTCATATTTTATACAAACAAGAAGATTTTCAAAGTTTTCCTTATATAAAATAAGTTGACCCCCAGGGCAGGGCCAAATTTGACCCCAGGGGCATAATATGAACAAACTTGGTAGAGGTCAACAAGACAATGTGACATACTAAATATTAGATCTCGGGGCCTTGTGGTTTCAGACAAGAAGATTTTTTAAGTTTTACTATGTAAGTCTGTGTAAAATCCATTGACCCCCGGGGCGGGGCCAAATTTAACCCCAGGGATTTAATTTGAAGAAACTTGGTAGAGGTCCACACGATCTTAAGGCTCAGGGCCTTGTGGTTTCAGACAAGAAGATTTTTAAAGTTTCACTATGTTAAATCAGTTGACCCCCGGGGCGGGGCCAAATTTGAACCCAGGGGCATAATTTGAACAAACTTGGTATAGGTTCACTAGACAATGTACCATACCACATCTTAAGGCTCAGGGCCTTGTGGTTTCAGACAAGAAGATTTTTTTTAAGTTTTCCTATATAAGCCTATGTAAAATCAATTGACCCCCAGGGTGGGGCCAAATTTAACCCCAGGGGAATAATTTAAATAAACTTGATAAAGGTCCACTAGATTATGCTACATACAAAATCTTAAGGCTGAGGGCCTTTTGGTTTCAGACAAAAAGTTTTTCCTTTAAGTTACCATAGCAAACAGAGATCTTGATTGAATTAAATTCTTTGAACAAATTTGGTAGAGCTTTATGCAAGTAACATTCCAGGCAAGTTTCATCAAATTTGGCCCAGAGGTTTCAGAGGAGATGTTGTTTGAATGAAATTGTTGACGGACGCCGGACAAATTGTGATCACAATAGCTCACCATGAGCCAAAAGCTCAGGTGAGCTAAAAATAAGATATATAAGAAAAAGTGGACTTATATATGGATTATTTCATATCAGTAACACAAAATGCTATATACAAACTTCTTAAAATCTTCTACAAGGTGAAATCTTTCGCAAACTTAAAAATAGGAAGCATTTATGCAAAATAAGTACATTCGTTTGCTCAATAATCATCATAATTGAAACGCACAAGGAGTATAGAATGCTCCTTAAAGCACAACTTATTTTCAATACTGCTTCATATGTTTTCGAAGCCATTATGCTCAGAATTCTGACCTCTCTCTTAAATACTGTACTTTTATTCTATTTTTTTATGTTTGACAGCTTTTCTTTCTAATTTTTCCTGCCCCAAAGGAAACTGTTTTAAATTTATGTAAACGATTTACATCGTTCCTTGTTTTTCGAAAACACGTTGAAAGAGGAATAATGGAACTCAATGATAATGGAAATTAGTAGCTTAAGAATATAATGATTTATAAGTTTTAGAAATAGCGGATTTGTTCGCAACACGTCGTTACAATGAAAACAAGGCAGTCTGAAGGACAGCTAAATCCCCTTCCGCAGCGGACATGAATGTGTACTTCTTGACCTTTAACCAACCATGACCTTGATGTTGTGCCATGCATATTATAAGCACATAGTCTCATGATAGTAATTATTTGTGCCAAGTTATTTAAAATCTTCCATAAAGTCAAAAAGTTATGAAGAACATTTAACCTTGACCTTGGGGGTAGCAACCTGGATGTTGGGTTATGCACATCGTGTCAAAGTGGTGATCATTTGTGCAAAGTAATTAAAAAACTTTTCGTAAGCCAAGTTAGTAAGTCATATAGCAGACGTGAAATGTGGATATTTGACCTTTAACTGTGACCTTGACCGTGTGGGTAGCAACCCATTAATTGCGCTCTGCACATTGTCTCATAATGGTGATCACTTGTGCCAAGTTATTTAAAAAAACAGTGGTGTTAAAGTTATGTAGAGGCACGAAATGTAGACTTTTAATACTTGATCTTTAAGTGTGACCTTGGCCTTGAGTGTAGCAACCCAATAATTGCGCTCTGCACATCGTCTCATAATGGTAATCACTTGTGTCAAGTTATTTCAAATTTTGTTCAGCGGTTTAAAAGTTATGGAGCCGACACCAAATGTAAGCTTTAAACACTTGACCTTTAAGTGTGACCTTGACCTTGTTGGTAGCAACCCAATTTTTGCGCTCTGCACATCGTCTCATAATGGTGATCACTTGTGCAAAGTTATTTCAAAAATTTTTCAGCGGTTTAAAAGTTATGGAGCGGACACGAAATGTAGACTTTTAACACTAAACCTTTAAGTGTGACCTTGACCATTGGGATAGCAACCCAATTGGTGTGCTCTGCACATCGTCGCATAATGGTGATCCCTTGTGCCAAGTCATTTCAAAAAAATTTCAGCGGTTTAAAAGTTATGGAGCGGACACGAGATGTAGACATTTTATCACTTGACCTTTAAGTGTGACCTTGACCTTTAGTGTACCAACCCAATAATTGCGCTCTGCACATCGAGTCATTAAAGTTATGACTTGTGCCAAGTTATTTAAAAAAATCAGCAATTTGAAAGTTATGGAGCGGACACGAAATGTAGACTTTTAACACTTGACCTTTAAGTGTGACCTTGACCTTGGGGGTAGCTTCCCAATTATTGTGCTCTGCACATCTTCTCATAATGGTGATCACTTTTACCGATGTTATTTCAAAAAAATTTCAGCAGTGCGGACACGAAATGTAGACTTTTTTACACTTGACCTTTAAGTGTGACCTTGACCTTGGTAGTAGCAACCCAATTATTGCGCTCTGCACATCGTCTCATAGTGGTGATCACTTGTGCCAAGTTATTGAATAGAAAAATCAGCAGTTTACAAGTTAAAGAACGGACACGGAAGTGTTAAGGGCAGACAGACGGACTGACGCACGGACGGACTGACAGACGGAAGCCATTCCTATAATCCCCTCCACGCTTTGCGGAAGTGGATTAAAAGTTCTGTCTAAATGCTGCAAAAACTGGAAGTTACTATGTGTACTCGTATAAGAAATGGATGTTCTATGTACGGACAAAAGTACGGACAAAACGAAGGACATGACAACTTGATGATTGTTTATGGTTTACATCACGCTGTGACCATCTAGTGAGGATTTGTTCCAATTCTTTTTTTTTTTAAATTCTTTGATGTACCACATAATGACAAGAGGGACACGACTTTAAAGGTTGGCAGTATTCTATTTTATTTCAACGAAGATGTATGACTTTGGCCTTCCAATGCCGATTCATTTTAGCGAAACGGGTTCTCTATGGGATGAACTATTGTAAGTTACATTAATCACATATACATTGTAAAGTTATTGAGCGGACACGATGGATACTTAATGTATTTAAGGTTAAATGCAATGCCTTCTAACTTAGGTGTACTCAGCACCAGTATTTGTGTCCATAAAAAAACCTTTCTCACAAAAAGGTCTTGGATTCGATCCACACTTTTTCACTTTTTAAAGTTTAATAAAAAAAATCGACCTTTGATCTGAATTAGGGAAAGTCTTTTTGTTTTTGTTTTGAATACTTTCGAGTGTTTTTGCGCCTTTAAACTAGATTAATCGATGATAGCTGTGTTTCAAATATTTTGAATTTATATATTTTAGTATTGTTTATATTTTGTGATGCTAATTCTTTTAAAGATCACTAATTAAAAATGTCAATTACACCCTTAATTTCCTTAAGTGGCTACCCTTCTATTTTTGTCATTGTTATTTTAGCCAAATTAAAAGCGTTTATAACCACATAAGAGCTTACAGAACACATGACATCAGACAAGGCATACAGTTACCCGTTGTTCCCACATCAATCATTTTTCTGCTCAGTCTCACACACGATCCAACAGACGACGTTCATACAATTATGGCAAGGGGGAATAAAATTTATTAGTTCTAAATTTACAAATGTCACACAGATACTGGCCTTTACGACAAAAGTGCAATGTGATAAAAATCAGGTTATTTAAACATTTACCTATGGTTCATTTTTTTGGCTTTTTCCACAATTCTGCATATTCAGCAAAGGACGCACGTGACAATTTACCCAACGTATAAACGCGAATAAATATGGAATACAACCTGAATTGAGGTTTCCAATCCAAGGCTCATAACTAAAAGACTGGAACGTTTTATAGTTCAACTGAAGCATAAGTGGTCTATACATATTGTTTGTCTTTTTCATTATATATATATATATATATATATATATATAAGTATAAAAGTTGAATCATGGAAAGGAAATCTATGGAATCCTTCTCCCCCAATCGATAATTTTACCATAGGCATGTACATAACTGGAATTGGAATCTGTACAATTTTGATATTTGGGATTTTAATTTATCGAAAATAGCGTTCCTAAACAAGACAGTTGCGGGAATACTGTCACCTTTGTTTACAACTTTTCTAATACGGGACAGTTTAGAACTAGAAATGTGTCCATAGGACACAGATGCCCCCACTCAGCCCCAGAGTGGGGGCATAATAATGTCCGTGGGGTCACTATTGGCCCTGCCCGAGGGGTCACAAGTTTTAAATAGCAGTATAGAAGAAAACCTTTAAAAATCTTCTTGTCTGAAACCACAAGGCCTAGAATTTTAAAATTTGGCATGAAGCAAGCTTTATCAAGTTTTTTTTCAAATTATAAGAATAGGTTAAAGGTCACAGAGGCTAAAAAATAGCTAGCAATATGGCCACGAGATTGCTGAATCATAAATAAGATTGGTTTAAAAAATGACAACTATAAGAAACCTGTAAATCTATACGGGAAACCCCAGGTGCGCAACTTCACATGCTGATCAACATTCCTGTAAAGTTTCTTGACTCTAGCTTCAGTGCTTTTGGAGGTACAGGCGACACAACTTTTTGGGACGGACGGACAGACGGACGGACAAGGGCAAATCTAAATGCATTCAGAGGTGGAGCATAAGAAGTATAAATTTATCCGCTATAATTTCGATTTGCCTAGTTTGGATAATTAATATGTCACTTTACTTCGATCATCGTCAGTGTAATGGTAAATAATTGCACGGTAATCATGAAAACTGAAACAAACTGTTGTTACATATCGTATTCGATGTTATGTTTCGTAACAATTTAATTATGGACCCGTTCACACCAACTTTGACCAAGAGCTCCGGCCAGGGACTGTAGCGTCCTAATCGTAAGCACCGTTATGAAATCAAGTACAGACGACAGTTCAGCACATGTATTTGTACAAAGTGAACGTGAGTAAAGGTTATCTTATGTTTAAGATTGTAATAAAAGAGGCACTCAACTTTAAACTTCCTTCTGCGACTTTACAACACTGTCGTAAAGATAAGCAGAACCGAGTGTTTCGACTATCTAGCAAATCTATATACACTTATATATCAAACTTCACAACATACCATAAATTGTTAGGAGACACGAAATAAAGTGAATAAATAGAATTAATACCCACCAGTAGTCCGTCTGTTTTATATATAGTTCATATTCGAATTAGGCGTAATAAAAAAGTTGTTTGTTTCCGGTGTCCCGACCGGCCCTATTTTTTGGCCGTCGACCCTAAATATTTTTAGCGAAAACAGGCCGCATTTTTTGTTTGACGCCACATAATAAACTTTGTGCCGTAGATTTAAATTTGTATCCGTCGAATAAACTCAATAACATGATCCAAGATGGCGGCAATGGGAGTATCGTCCATTTTCGAATAAAAAAAATCAAAATGCCCGCACATGGAGGCAATGAATGTCATGAAAACGATTCCATACACAAAATGTATCTTCACTTTACAGTAAGCTGCCAAACGGAGATAGGAAAATCAGAAAGTTTCCAGATAGAAAGTAAAACAATGAAAAATATACGATATGAATGCACATAAGGTGACAATATATATTTTATGTTTTATAAAATATTTATATTTTATATTTAATTTAAGGAGGGTTTAAATGATAGGTACAAGCATATACATGGCAGAACTCTGGCAACGATCAGTATTTGGACACCCAACCTTTGGACACCCTGCCCTTGCAGAAAAAATAATATGACACGTCAAATAATTTTTCTGTCTTTTTTGTTTGATATGGGCTTTGTGTCCTTAAAATGATACGACGTCATTTCTTGATATTAAAAATATTTGGAATTTGTTCTTGTTTTACATAGCTATGTCGGACCACAGGAATCTAAAATTCTATCAGTAAAGCACAGTTCTCGTGTATATAAGAAAATTCACCCCTTTATCTATAATAAAACACAACCGGCCAGTTAGCTCTAACAGTTGGCAGTGCACCGGCTTGCAAGTCTGGGGTTCGTGGGTGATAGTCCTGCATTGGGCAATATGATTTTTCTGAATTTGTTTCAGAGGGCATTTTAATAGCAAATTTAATATATCCTCGTCGTCGATCTTGGTGTGAGAGCCATGCTTTTCCTGCTTCAGAATGATTCTCGGCCAGCATGTTAAGTCATGACTGTTAGACCTTGTAAAACAAATATAGATCAAAAAATATTTAAAGTGCAAAGAAAACTTGAGCATTGTTTTACAGACCCGCAAATTTTTCACTTAACTTTTGAACCTGTCCACCAGTCTATTTTGAATCAATTTTAGGAATTTCAGGATGAATATGTAAATTTGAGCAGCTAACAGTATAGAGCCTAATCAAGTTGAAATGGTGTGTAGTCTGACCCGGCTTTATAATGATGGCAAAATATTTTGTGTATTTAAATACGCCACCAACATGTGAAAGGTTAAAGTTCTCAGGCTCCATCGGGGGGTGCGGGGTACCACAAGTATTGCTGCCATCTTCTGACATTTCGGAACAACAGTTAAAGATGTATTTTAAGTGCTGAACATATTTCACAATTTCACACCCTTAAAGATTTTTTTGGAAAGTGACTCCTGTCATTTAATAAAAATTTAGTACTGCTATAATCCATGTTTAGAAATAAAATAAAAAAAAACAATATTCAAATGTAAGCAATATATTTATTTTATGTAAAATATAACAGTGCAAGCTCTTAACGTTTTTAATTGCTAAAAATTTCATTAAAATGATTTTATACTCAGGTGTATATATATCACATTATTATGATTATGATGGTACATCCGTGTTTGTCTCTAATGTTTTGACGACAAACAGCATTGGTAATATATATATTAGATAATATATATTTTAAAAAATATACCTACCTACCTACCCTATTTTTTTAAACCCATGTCATTGGAAACAAACAATATTTTTAATCTTTAGTAAGGAAGGTACTGTTTCGCCATTCAAACACTTGTCAAAGAGTGTCTATAATTTCACGTTTTCTGAATACATAAGTATTAATCACTTCTGATGGGAAAAAATCCAACGCTAAAGACATATTCAGAAGCATGCGTCGCAACCATGACAACGTTTCCTTGTTTCTCTAGCAGTCATTTTCGTTCATGTACTTTCGAAAGTTCACTATCATATAGCAATAGGTTATTTCCTGATAAACTATGGGCAAAGAATTTATCACAATATATTATCAGAATATAATCTTGCTTGAACCCGCTTAAGCGAATTCACCCTGCCGTATTCAATACGTTGTTTGCAACATTAAAATACCGAAACAATCATTTATTATTGCATCATTTAATGGACCGTTTACAGTAACGGACAGACAGGTAAAATACAGCATATTTTGTTTATGTTTTGTCGAGGTTTTCTGAATAAAGCAACAAGCCTCGTTGAAAACCGTGTCGTCAGTATAAGGTTAACATGGATTCACCTTATGAATATAGCCATCACATCAGCTCTATCAAAACCTGTGAATTGAAAATGCAACAATATCAATCCACAACTTAAGTTCACAAAATGAACAGCAGTGACTCAATTCAAGTATGGTACAATTTATATAACTCTATTCAGACATCGGTACTTCATTTTCTTAAAGATTAAAGTGACGATTTTCTAGTTATAACAGTTGAAAAAATGCTGTCGAAATAACCTCACATGTGGTGGAATGCAGCTGCGATTCTCGTTCCTGCCTCCTCAGATCACTCAAGTACTAGGTAGTTACTGAGAGCAAATGTATATAACAGTGTTATTATGTAAGAAAAATATCACATGGGTGAGTTAAAAACGCCCGTTCTCTTAAAACTTCAAAGTTCAAACAAAACACAGCTTTGTTTTGATCCATACATATCGTCAAATAATACAATGTGGAAATAATCGAAAATTCCATCGGTATGGATGCTTTTCCTTTCTTTTATTTTTCTTTCTTTTTTTAAATCTAATTCATCTTAAAATTACCAAGGGAAGTCACTTTGAAAAACAATTTTTTCCCATTAAATCGGATTACCTGTCACTGATACTAAGTGTTTACCATATAATGAAAATGCCATAAACATACAGTTCACATAATCTTTAGCTTAGTTAATACAGGATAATCAATGCAAACATTAAATGAATTGTCCCTTAGTGTTCAATTCGAACACGTGTCATGTGTCTATTTTCTGTGTTTACTTACCGTAAAAAACGGAGGCCTATGAAATACGGAATTGTTTTGTTATAAACCTCCTTTACACACCATATTGTATTACAATTATAATATTTACTACTAATTCTTTGGTAAATAATTGCTTACTCATCGTAAAATTTAATGCTGGCTTTTTTTAGTTACAGATGAAATGATAAATTTTACTTCTTGTACTTCTACATTACTCTGAAATCTCACGTATTGTACTGAACAGCCAACGGAGCAGGGATAAGAAATTTGCCAGATTTGGTAGCGTGATACCTGTCATTGAACTGGGGTATCCATATGTTGACGAATTTGCATATAAAAATTGCGGATATGAAGTCTGCATATCATGGTTACATTGAAAGGCATTTTGTACAACGACGACAGAATACGCAGTGTCACCCGGGCATCCTGCATAGCTTCGGTTTATCAAAAATCTTCGACCAGGATCGTGCCTGCAATCAGATAGTGACAGATTAGGTAAGCGTTAAGAGTCAAGACAGATTCAAACCCAGAAAACGTTCATTCGAAACCCATGCATTTTCCTTTTGATTGAAATTATAATAAACGGCAAGAGTCTCCTATAAATCCCGTTATAAAGAAGATAACTTGAAATATGATACAAGCAGTTATCATTGGATACTTAGTCTAGTTACTTTCAAAATTTGTCTATTACAAACGGTGCAACTACAGAATTCGTTTCAATATGTCAGTAGTTATCGGTTCAACTCCAGTTTAGAAAATTCCTGGTTCAAATCTTTGCCGGAACCAGAGGTAAATGCTTGGGCAGACATCTAAGCAACATATGTTTAAATAAACCAGGCTGTGAGGTACCAGTGATTAATACTACTGTTTTTTTTCTGTTGTTGTTGTTATTTTTAGATTTTCGTAAGAGACGTTACCGCCTGTGGTGTTTTAATAGCGACTTAATTAAGATTTGACAGCATACTTGTTTGCTGCAGTGTTTGATTCCAAACTATAGGCAACATATTTACCCATGACGTTTTTCTTTGTTAGAATCTGGCTGTATTGGAATAAAGATATATTGGTCTACGGTATGTTTCGCATACTACATGTGGAAACAGAAAATTATTAATAGTGTATAAGTATATATAAAACACCATTCAAAAGCTTACATTATCTTGTTGATTATGAAACAGCTCATTTCTTCTGAATTATCATATGCTTCTAATCGTTTCCTTAAAAACATTAACCGTTAGACAAATGACAAAGTTAACAGGTCCGGACAAACAACGCTTTTCAGAAAGTAACTTACTTTAAATTCGTTGATAAAAAACGAAAGAATAAAACTACGACAAAACAGCAACCAGAAGAAAACTTACCCAATTACGGAGAAGTAATTAAACGAGTCGGAAGTTAAAGTTGTCCATGATGAAAATTCAACTCTAGAAATTGAAAACCAACTGGTGATGTCACTTCCGGATGCATCAAATATGACGAACGCCTCCTCGATACCGTTCTTATAAAAAGCAAATTTCACCTGAAAATAAATAAACATTAAAAAAGATAACTTAATTAATTAAGAAAAAAACGACAAAGATCTCATTGACAGTTTTTCGCGTGTGTCTAAAACTGGCATTCTTTCTTTCATGAGCTTCTACCATCCCGTATCCTCAGAAGTCCGCAAACTCTTGAAGTGCCGACAGATTGTTTTATATGTGTAAAAGAATATTTGCCTTTAAGCAGGTAAGAATTTCTTCTTTGTGGACGGTTCTTCAAGCCGAATTGTACATGCTTTAGCATTATCCCCATTCAGTAGATACTGCTGTGAGTGATGTGAACAATTCGACCACGTTGGTAGGTGTAGGCAGACAGATCGTACAAGGAATTTGCTGACTATAAATATTGTTTCCATGAAAAGGATTACGGTCTGATTGACTTCCAGCTCAACCAATCAATCGGCTCATGTTTTGTCACTGCATGGGGTCTTTCATTCCCTACTCCATTTGTTTATTACTTTTGTCCGGTTTCTTGACTTTCCCGCCTGTGTTTTTTTTAGATTTACAAATCATTACCAGCTTGGCCTCTGTAGTCTTGTGCGTTTCACTGAAGTTGAAGGAAGCTTTAGTTTACTTAGTATAATGAAAATCAGGAACTACTTTGTGGGTCTGACGAAAAGCGGTAGATGGTCACGTGATCTGTACACGTATCAATCAACGCTCCGGTTCCTAGGTTGTTTTTTTTTTTTTTGCCACATTGTTGTCTTTATGCTGCGCTGTATATTTTGCGCTGATCACAAGAAATTATGTCGTGATTTTAAGGTGTTATGAAGTAATTGTCACGGCATGACATGGACACTTGTCAAACTTAATTGATACGACCTTATTGAAAATCAAGCCTTTTCTCTTTGCATGTTTACTCATCTGGAACCTCAGAGGTAGGTGCTTATCTGCAATTCCACGGCATCCACTTCTAATGTTAAAACCACACACACTAGGAGAAGCAGAAAGTATTTCCATATCTTATTTGTAAAGTGAACAAGTGAAGTTGTTCTTCATTTCGCTTGCGTTCTGACATAAATGGAGGATACTGGTGCTTTTTTTTCTTCAAGTACTAGGGATGTGAGGAGAAGCTGTACCATTAGTACATGACCATAACATGACCATAACAGACACATGAAAAATGGGCTCTGACAGTTAAAATTTGTAGATAGATAGATTGCATCCAGATAATTAAGCGATTAAAAAGGTTTCGTCCTGTCATACCAAGTACGCCGTGTATTTTTAGTATATTCAGTAAATATAGTAATTGTACCTGTCTTATTCCGATCGACGTCCATGAATCAATGATTGGATCACGGTATTGTTTGCTACAGGAAGTGACGTCAGTCGTCATACATGTGACATCATCAGTTGTGACCGAAATACCGCTGGTCCATCCAGTGTATATGTCACCGCCCACCCCTGCAGTGCCTCGAAATACCATCTTCCAATCTGGAATGATTTTAGATAAAATTAGACCATTACGTAATTTCGTCATACCAATTCCAAAAGCAACAATGGCTCTGGACTCCCGCCTAATTAAAGAAAGCACACGATGAACATTGTCAACATTCATTTTATAAATGGAATCTCAAATTCTAGCATTTTTTACATACACTGAGACAGTGGAGCCCGTAAAAAGTATCTTAAACAATGTCTCTTAAGGTCATATGCATCTCTATCTCGGTGCAAGTGATGACGCAGTAAGTCGCTTCCGGAAAAATTGGTAAGTAAACTGGTTAGCTACCCAGGAACACCTGGTGGACTGACCGCCGGAATATGACCTATAAGAAGTTGAAACTGGCGTTAAATTCCCATGAAAATGGCAGAGATTTATAATTGGAATCGGCTTGGAGATGCGCCCTTTACGTAAGAGGGAACACCAAAGTAAACTTGATATGAACGACTGATTCAGGCGTTGGCGCATCTTCATAAATACAGACAGATTAAAATGGGTGTACTTGCAGAAAGGTCAGACACCACAAAACTTGGCATGTGTTTAGGAATAATGAAAACATTTAACTGAAGTTCATTTATGTAATATTTCATTAGAAAAGTAATATTTCTTCACATGCAACACATTAGAAAAAGGCAACTTTAACATGTTTAAAGGCGACACTTTCGTTTGCCTTTTTAAAGAATCTAATATTAATCCTAGATTATATCCTACAGCACAGAATATTACATATTACATATCAGTGTACACAAACGGTAATATTTATTATATACACGGCTTCTTAGCAACAACCATCAGTGGATGAATATGATAACACAGAAAGGAATTCTATTCTTTTGCTCATTTTTAAGCCTACTATGAATTGGTTCTCAAACAATTTTTTTTTAACAAATGAACCATAAACATCAATATATATTATTTCATAAATTATTCAGCTTAAACTATTGAATTTATCAATGGTGTTTTTATTTTTCGGAGATGTGAATACCTGACAACTTACTGAATTACTGGATGAAAAAAAAACAGCTACTAATTTCATTTGTGTTTTTATTTGGTTTTCTTATACGAATTCGGGAAAACACTTGTTTATTGATGTTTGTAATATTGTGTCCTAGTTAAATAACTCAGTCTGAAATGCACACCAGATATATTATCGCAAAGTCAAATCCTTACTTTTCAGCTGATACAATATGTTCCACACAGGTCGACAGTTTCTGACTTTACCACATCATATCTGCTTTTAAAAGTAGGCATTGCGTATAAACAGCAACTATTTTGTGAGAACATAACACAAATAATAGACGTACATGGCTCAAATTACATTGTGCGACTTTGTCAAATAAAAACAAACAGGACTCGGTACGAGCCGATCCCACTTCAATGCACGCCAACAGAACTCGAAGTTTGTGCATCTGTACTTAATATTTGCTCCTTGAACGAACTTAACTGGGCATCATCTTTGTTCTGCGCATTCCTAATAGGAATAACGGTGTTAGTTTACAAGTCTAGGCAATGCTAAGACAGCCACACTAGCCTTTTATTAAATCATTAAGTAATTATAGTTTATTTATATTACTGAATAAAAGTAATAAGCGTGCACTGTCATATTCCAATTAAGACATGTAATTAAAGGTGTAGCCGGTTCACATTATTCAAAGTAGAGACAACAAATATTTAAACTAAGAAAACAATAATGATAATAATGAACAATTGTCCTGTTGAAGTGAAATAACTACTCGTTACGTTTCTTTAGACATTGTTGTTCGTTTACAAAGCAACTATGAAGCACAGATGCACAAATCAATTGCCGTTCATTAGTATTATCATCAGAGTAGGACCTGCTTGAACCGGAATATTGTCCATTTGTATTTGACAACGTAGCGCATTTGTAAACGAAACGGCTTTTTCTAATGTTACTGCATTATGTGTGAATGATTTATTTGTCGCTTTTATTTTCATGTGAATTTTCCTCAAACAATGAAATGTAGAGCGCACTTAAATCGAACTTCATTTTGTAAAAAGCAATTTCTTGAAGTCAATCCTATCAATTGATTTTTTTAGTAAGTAAAGTTTAACATTTGTTTACGGCCATCAAACTTTGGTCGGAAAGTGTTCGACAATTGGCTTACGGCCATCTAAGTTTGCTAAGTAAAGCACACGGTCATCAAAGAGACAGCCGTTTTTTCTGCTCTTTTTTTTCTTACAATTACAGCAAAACTCGGAAACAGCTACCTAATGGGAATATTTATACCCATGGACTGTAAACTCTTTTTAGAGCTCGTCAATCAAGTTTTGTTCCAGTGTTTTGTAGAGGCAATTGAATAATGTTAACATTTGATATTGCATCAAAAACAACAAGAACTTTACAAACAAAGAGGAAAATCTATATTTTTTTCGATTGCTTAAGGTTTATTGAAAATAATTATTGGAAGCATCCTGCTGTCATTTTTTTTTGTCATTGATTGCAATTCATAATTACATAAAAGAGAAAATGGCACTTGTTGTTATTAAAATTTCAGAACAATGAATTTAGATGAATTGAAATTATAGTATTACGTCCATTATGGTGCCAGTAACTTTGTGTATACGAATAAAATACATGGAAATCAATGGCAGTTCTCTTTGATCCGGCCATCTTCTAACTTGAAAGACATAAACAGTAGTGAAAACTATGACAATCAGTTTCAATCAAATGAATATAATAAAAACATAATAATAATAATAATAAATACTTATAATCACATATATTATAAGGTTATTTAGATACAGTTACATTTAAAACGTTTTTTTTTTTCGTTGTTCCTTACAAAATACATGTAACTGTGAATGAAGTAATAAATAATTATCATACCGGATATTATGCACTTCACACTACTATTAAAATTAAATTAAACACATTATAAATGAAAAAAATGAAAATGAATTTGTGTCAAAGAAATAAAATTTATGTTATATATGTCAATCAGAATGTAACAAACACTAAGACCATAAAGCAGAGAAAACACGAGAAGCCGTTTTATTTTTCAACTACTGATTTTTGAAATATATTTCGAAAAATCTGACGTGGCAAGAAGTGACCTATTTGTGACAATATATGCAACAGTTTTATTTTTTGTAATCTGACGTATTTTGCGAAAAAAATAATAATAGAAATGTTATATCTGCATGTTTTATTTTTTTGTAATCAGGCATATTTTGCGTAAAAAATAATAACAGAAATGTTATATATGCATGTTTATTCTAATATAAGTGTCCCTTCTGATAGTCAGATTGCAATATAATTTACACAAAAAATAATTTCAAAACAGATTTTTTATCTTAGAGTAGACAAGTCTGAAAATCTCACGACACGGCACATATTATCATAATTGTATGGTTTCCTTTTTAATATTTTTAGAAATACAATTTATATATCCTAGGTAACTGTTATTCTATAGACAGAAACACTTGATTGGCATAACTTAAAAAAATCTGTGGAATATAGTCAGTTTTGTTCCTAATCTATCTTAATGTTAGTGTGATATATGAACAATGAAATGTCATCACCAGCCTTTTGTGGAATTCCATTTTAATCAAATTTTAATACAAGATAAATCACATATAATAGTCGTTAAAATGTGTCAACACAACTGAGAAATGAGAGAAAAAATTGCTCTTACCATCTTTTGTATATATACTGCACGCAGGGTCCGTTTGTGCGACGAAACTGACAGCTTCACGTGGTTCATTCGAGAGCTGGCATTCCTTAGACGTTTTAACATAATTGACACTGCTACAATCAACAGTTTGCTCACAGTATGCACAGCATTTCACCTTCGAGCTCGCTAACATTGTCTCAAACGTACCAGGTAAACGTTTACCACTTGTCAATTTGTATTTATGTTTGCTTATATTTGTAGAAATAAAATCTGGATAAAATATCAGAAAATGACCAAAGACGTAAACTAGAATTGTTAGAACTCCAGCCATTGTTACCACTGTTTGACAGAAATAATATATTGACTTGTGCTTAAATATTTTAAACGTCACTACTATAGAAAAAATATTGAGTACTGCCCTTTACATCAATTAAAAATCACACCTTTGTTGATGCTTCAATTATTCCGATATTCATGTCAAGGACTTGCCGTGTAAGGTAAGCCTTACCCACAATTGATTATGAATAACAAACTTGGTGTTAATTTTAATGTCGCTTTCCACAAAAAAATGTGAACAGAAGTAGCTTCCGAAATAATTTTGGTTAACTCTTGATAATTATAGATAAAGGTACATCTTATTTTGATGTTTTGTTTGAAAACGGATGGGTGTTAGCAGTAGGGTTGCTACAGTTAGATAATAACTTATCAATGCCTAAATATGGAATCAGATGGCGGCTCGCAAATAAGCTGCTTCAGAAACTGCTCCGAGTGGCTTGCCAATCAATATTTTTCTCATTAAACTGGTTACTTAATCGTTCGAAGAGCAATAATTGTCAAAAAGGGGAGATTCTTGATGTCGATGGTAACCCGGGGCAGGAGGGAAGGGGGCAGGGGTTGGATGGAGGAGAGCGGGATGTGTCTTTCCGCAGCGGGTATTAGTTAAAACACTTGTAGCAATAATCTGGAGTAATAATTTCAATCTATATAAAACATATTGAACATCAACAAAAAATTAATTATGCATATGCATATTTCGGCCTCTAGACTGGTCATCTATTCGTCTCTTTCTCTTTGGAAAAAGAGACCGGTATGAGCTTTTGGCTGGTACTGAAGCGATAATACGTAGGTTTACTTTCTCCATATCACTAGATATCTTCTAGACAGCACTTAATTCAAAAACAAAAGCTCATATATTTACCAATATGAAACTATTGTTCACTATGGCGTGTGGAACGTTGCAAAATTCGAAAAATATTTTTATGTGATATAATTTCATATTTATATTTTTAATTTTTCATTTATGTTGTAAAAAATATTTTTATGTGATATAATTTTATAGATTTATATTCTAAAAGTTTTCATTTCTATTGTAAAAAATAAATATTTATATGGCAAAATTCAGCATTTATATCGCATAAAATTATTTATGTTCTATATTTTTTTTTATTTTTGAAACGCAAATATTTATATGGTAAATATATTTATGTGGTATAAAATGAAAGTCAGCGTAATGCATTAAAACGTGATGCTCACCTGTCTAATTTTTACATCTCCATGGGCGCCACCATTTTATTCCATACATCCAATGAGAGACATCGGTACAAAATTTGACCTCTGATGTAAAATTCTGTATCCCACAATGCAATTATAGCATATGAATCGGCTTTTTATCGAATATAAATGAAATATTATAGCATATAAATAACAAAATATTAAATACAAATGGGGAAAAATATTGTATGTAAATGAAAATTGATTGCATATAAATAAGAAATTATTGAATATAAATGAAAAAATTTTGCATATAAATAAGAAAATATTGAATATGAATGAACAAATAGTACATATGAATACGAAAATATCGAATACAAATGAAACATTTCTTGAATATAAATGAGAAAATATTGCGTATAAATGAAAAATTATTGCATATAAATAAGAAAAATTATTGCATATAAATAAGAAAAAATAGAATATAAATGAAAAATATCGCATATAAATGAGTAAATATGGTTTATAAATGAAAAATATCGGATTTAAAAAAGAAAATATAGAATATAAATGGACATTTATTGCATATGAATAAGAAAATATGGAATATAAATAAATGTATAGAATACACATGAAATTTAGCGAATATTGCAACGCTTGACACGCCATAGTTCACTAATATTTTGTATTATTCTGATGTTATGTCTTAATGTTTTAAAGTTCAAACGAATGAAATGTATTTGCCGTCTGCTTATATTTTGGAAAAGCTTTTCAGTTAGATGAATAGAAGAATTCTATTGTCCATTTTGTTATTTAGTATTTCTGTTTAAAGATGCGTATGGTCTATTTTTACCTTATTTTTGTTTGGAGACTGTTTTTTTTCCATAAAATATATTATTCAATTTTATCATCAAAAACGGGTTGTTTGCAGTTAGTTTCAAAGCGGATGTTTTATCATTAATAACAAAATATATCATATTTCTAGTTAAGGTAGGCTACCTAATCTAGAAAAACGAAGTTTTACGAAGATACGGAATGAAACGACGGAGACTTCCGTCAGTCACGTGGTATGAAAAATTATATTTTGAGTATTAACAATAATCAATCATACTGTAAACATTTTTGGCAGTACTGACTTCTGTTTTACTATTTTTATTTCCTTTTTGGGTCGACTTCCGTTTGTGAAGACAAGGCTAATCAACATACAGAATCGTCCGGCCGTTTCCGATTAATTCATACGGAAACTACCGAAGGGAAACGTCGTTAGAACGAAAGTAAAATATGCGTTTCTGTTTGGGGTCGTAAAGTGTCTTTGCAAAACTTTTTCGTGACTATCATTAAGGGGGTTATCTAGTTAGTGCATATTGGACATATTATTCGTAAAATAACATATTAGACACGATGCAACCCTATTTTCCATTGATAGACCATAAATTATGTATCTTTAAACAAGCAGTTCTTGAGAGAAAGTGAAGGTCTCGTGAATTTTCTGTTAATAGCGAGTGCAAAGTCATTTACTAAATGCTGCTTCCTAAACCATACCACAATGTATAGAATAGAAAATATGAATTGAAATCTTCAGCGTTGATTCAGAAACCGAATGAAGGGAGCGTAGCGACCTACCGACCTATTGTAATGCCGAAAATTTCACTTCGTACCCTCTATTCGCCTTTCCTATTTCTGATTTCCTCTCCCATTTTGATCTTTCACATGTTTTTTTTTTTCGCCTTTTTTTGTTGGCTACCGTATTAGAAACAAACCTATCCGTAAGTAGGCCACTCTTTGTGCGACGATACATCTGCGCAGACAACATGTTTTGACTAGTAAAAAAATAGAACAGCGCTTTTCATGAATAGTTGAAATGGATAAATCTATAAGATTTTTAAATATATTTGCTTTCTGGTCTGCTAAAAAAGTAAGGCAAACACGTTAGCTTAGGATAAAAAGTGCATGACATAATTGCGGAATCTAAATTTAGTTCAATATATCTGCTTCAAATTTGAATAAAATGTCCTGCTATTTATACTCCCAAACCAGAAAGGTCGTCAAAAAATGCAATCCATTCATTCTATAGAATAATATAACAGTCTGCGTTCAACTGAAGTTCTTGACTTAATAAGTTAACACATGTAATCAATATACAATTAACATTCCGATTCCATCAATTTAAATTCACAGAAGTAGTCGTAATTCATTTCATTCAGAGGTTATACATAAAATATTAGTTTACCAGTATAAATGGAATAAACTGGTTTGGTTTAAATTAATCACAAAATATGCATGACTAAAGTTTTCTCATTGTTAATAAATAATGAGGGGCATTTCTGATAACAAATTATCTCCATTACACAGATAAAATAAAAAACTATTAAAACTTGAAACTTTTAGTTGTGAAAATAGTCCTTTGTATATTATATAAAAAGTAAGGATTATAAAAAACATAATAGTGTTAACAAAACATGTTGCTAAACTAAATGTGTAATCTGACTACCATTGTTGCAAATAATTAGGTTTAATTATCACCATACCACAAAAGAAAATAGCGATGAAAACAGAGGAATCTAAATGGAAGGACCACTGTTATATCAGAGAGTATTCAGGGTAGATAATCCACTAATGTCCCCCATTGCTATCGCCAATCTTCAATAAAGTCGTATTCCGTATGTACGCCTGTACCAATGCAAGAAGAATAATTTATTTTGTTGTATTGGGGTCTAACGTCAATTTTAACAGCCTAGGTCATATCCCGTCGGTCAGTCCACATAAACAATTTTCTTGGTTATCCAACCAGTTTACTAACTGACTACTTCCGCTCTTGCTTCAGAGGTGAGGGACAAATGACCTATAGACGCATTGTCTGAGATCAATTATCACGGAGAAATTTTGTCGGCCCTGATGGAGATCGGACAGAGATTGTCAAGATTGACAATCCGATGCTCTACCGATTGAGCTAGCCGGTCCGGCTGCGAGAAAATAAAAGCGTATGTATTCTTACTAATCTTAAACCAAATAATAATAAAAAGAAATAATATATATATATATATATATATATATATATATATATATATATATATATATATATTAGTATTTTTTAATTGTAATGAAACATTTAAACGTAAATGTAAAATTTTGCAACTTGGTGCGGTCCCCTTTACGATCTGAGATTATGACCAGATTTCAGCCGAATGCGACCCAGGTTCTTACTCATTGCACTCATTCTGAGCAAGATCTACAAAGACCACGTAAAAATGTGGTCTATATAGTGTTGATAATGTTTCATTGCTAGATTTTAAACTCACGTGACGCATTTTTTAATTTTACTGACAAATTATCACGTCAAATGTTTTGAGAAAGTTTCCTGAAAATTAGGTTAAAACTATGACCACCAGAATGGTTCACGACTGATCTGAAGGTTGTTGACACTGGTTGTTTGAACAACATAGAAAAGGAGATATTTCAGCGTGTTTTGAAGCTCGTGAATTAGTTTTTTTACACTTTGTGAAGAAATAGCGATTGTTTGATAGTCGAAATTTGAATTGTTCTTGTTTAGTTGGGTTTTTCAAACCTGAAGTTTTGACCGCAATCTTACGTTTTCTCGAAAAAGTGTCAATCGCGATATCGCTGATATGTCCACGTTAAGAAAATATCTTAATTATATGTAGCTTCTGTTGTTCTTAAAATATGAAATTGATGCATTTGTTTACTTGACAAATGTTTATGAAATAGTACGTACCAAATTCTGAACAATCCACTCTTCTAGCTAGCTGTATTATGGCGAAAACATAGATAAGCAATATTAACATATATAATGTATGATATGTTGTGCATGTCCTTTATCTGCAATATTGTTCTCTTTTGAGTCAATAACTGGTTTGTTGTGATAAATTTCTTTCAGCTGAAATACTACATGTTTAAAACATCCTCACTCAAAAGTGAAATAAAGTAAACGAGTAACTTTTCAACAATTTTGGATAACGTAAAGCTTATGCATTTTTTTTATTAAAAGTTGTCATGAGATTATTTTCATTACACTTCATATTTCCAATCTTAAGACGGAAATCTGAGATGAATAATTAAGAAGGATAAAAGCCAGTGCAGTGAAAGTCGACTTTTGTACCAAATTTGTAAAAAGTAAAGCGTTGTAGTACGACACATGAAAATGTCTGCACTTGAGCAGAGATTTATTTATCTGGAACTCATCATGTCTGTGGGAGTAATTAAAACTCAGGACATTGAACGCGGAAAGGTCTATGACACTAGCAAGCCGACGGAAACGTATCTACCCAAAGCTTTCGGAGATGCCTATCCATTTCGGCAAGTCCAAGATTGTCCAAGAATTCCAAGTCAGTTGTAAGAAGCGCATCAGAAGCAATTAGTGTAGAAAGTTTCAGCTCTAATAAAGCAAGAAAGGCGCAATCGCCAACAGTGACGAAAATCGCCATACAACAAAATGGTTATACAACTCCTGTAAATAAATTTGTACATTTGAAGAAGATTCAAACGGTACCTGGGCAAACGTTGTCTGAACAGTTTCTTGTCATAACAGAGCTTCCAGCACAATCTTCTATTGAAGAATTAGCGCAAGGTCGGGTCCTGGTCATTTTGCACTTTTGGTTCGGTGCCAAAGAGCACTCCCAATCACCTTAACCCAGCCAATAAGACGGCAGACCTAAACAAGTTTACTTAAATAAATTAAATATTTTGGTGATTCTCCAAAAAATGGGCATTAAATGGAAACATTTCTTGAATGGTCAACGGACATTTGGTAATCAGTTTATGCTGAATAGGCAAATTTGACATGCCTGTCACATAGACAAAGTACCAGCAGCGATTTTAAATTATGCGTTTGTATTATTTTAGAAATTTTTTTGGGTCATGTAGAAGAAAAAAGTCATTTCCGCGACACTTAAATATCTTTATTTTGAAATTGTAGAATTCTACATATTTTTTTATTTCGGTGAAATGTAGGTTTATTTGTACATTTTTCACAATAATACAGTAAAAGAAACCTTTATTCTAGATATACTTTAAGAACATAAGAAAGGAAACTGCCAACGAAACAAATTAGTACGATTCTAAGGTTTGCATACATAGAATGACATTAAATTCTTTGGATTTTTATTTCTACTAAATGCCTATTATAATTTGTAAAAGAAGGTTAAAATCATATGATAGAATAGTTAACTTATTTATACTTTTTACTTGCCAAAATTTATAAAAAGCATGCTGTTGTGGAAATGACAAAACCATTGCGGGAATGACAAAGCGTTTCGGAAATGACGTATTGTTTGTTTTTAATTGTTTAATTGTCTTTAACACTAACTCAAACTGAACATTATTAACACAAGTGTTCAACACAAACTGCACAAAACACTGTCATATTTGTTTTCTGAATTAAAGTGACACATTCCTGCAAAAGAACACACACACATATAAATATATATGTGCTACTTTTTACTGTCGACAAAGTTTTCGAAAATATTCCATATGTCATCGTTTAATTTGTGGTGTCTCTTTGTAACGGGTACAGGCTCTTCATCCAACAATGTTATGGCAGATTCCCTGTCATACCACAATAGATCATCTCTCAATGGCCAGAACCACCTATTACGCCCAATTCTGCTCATTGTTTTAACTTCTACCTCGTCTTCATTAACAGACAGAATGATTCTTGGGTATGGTTGCCCATCACCAATATATAACACCATGCAAAACTGTCCAACAAGGGATTCATCAATTTCACTGACAAACTTCAAAAGACTCTGATTTTTAAAAAAAATCAAGATACAGTTATATGAATATTTTAATAAATGCATGTAAGTACTGTGCTGTTTATGATAAATATACATGCGAGGACATACCTAAAATTTGACTTTTCTCATACAAAAAAGAAAGGCCTGCATATCAGACTGCCCTAGAATAAGACTTTAAAATATATTCATATATTTTTTCTAATATCACACTGAAAATACTGCCATTTTAAAAGAAATATATGAAGTGGAATAAATGTAAACATACTTTTTCTTTGTTTGTGTTTGTAGTGCCAGATGTAGCAGTTCTTGACCATGAACTTTCAACAGGAGTTGCAGGACTAGTAGTTGTTGACCGTGAACTTTCAACAGGAGTTGCAGGACTAGTAGTTGTTGACCGTGAACTTTCAACAGGAGTTGCAGGACTAGTAGTTG